>UZAF01016417.1:0-24017 GCA_900617895.1 Haemonchus placei | reverse complement strand
GAGGCGAAACGAATCACTTAATTTAATTAATAAACAAATACTTACAAAACTTTTTAATTTCTCTTTTTTATTGACAGTCGTGATCTTAGGTAGAGTAGTGCTGTCGAACTCCAGTGTTATAAGCCGTGACCTCGATAATGTATCTTGGAGAAAGCAAACCAAGTGATATATCCAGCTCCAACTTTGGTGAGAAAGCTTGTCAATTTCCAATGGTATAAGCTGTGACTTCGATAGTGCACTGAGCGGAACAAAATCGATTGGTAGCAGCCCGATCTGACTCCGACTTACGGTCGTGACTTTCGATTCGGCTAGAAAACCAAATAGTATACGCCGTGAATTCGACTTGTGTCTGGTAAATTGGGATCAATTGTTAGGAGGCACGGAGCGAAATCCGACTAGATCGCGGAGTTGTGATTCTTGAATTTTAGCTCGAGAAAGATTGATGTCGAGCCATGGCTTCGACTTCGAACTACTGGTCAGAAGCGATTGGTAGTATCCAGGCAACTTTCAGCGTGCTCTGATTCCCTCAGTTTTAAGACTCATCACTCCTTTTTGTCCACATTTTTTAGCATCGAGCTCCGCGTTTTATCGATCGAGATTTTCGATATAGACCGCAAATCGTTCCGTCAAGAGTTGCAGGGTTATAGAAGCTAAACTCTGCTATTCCGATTTATTTTCAGAGTCACTATGGCGCATCTGACGAGAAAGAGCTCCTTTGATCTTCTGTTGAAGGCAAAGAGATGTTGGATGAAAATGTAGATGAAATTTTCTTAAAAACCTCCTTAGGTCATCAAATAAGCTGCTAAACCATGTGACTGGAATCTGTGTCTCGTGAGATAATGAGCTGACAAAATCTATGCGCACCGATGATCCTAGAAGGGAGATCGTTGTAGCGTCAGTAAGCGAGCAAGTTGCATCGGTAAAAGAAGCGCGAATGCTGAGCAGGGCCAAACTAGTAGAACGCGTTTTCGAGCTTCCAAGAGGAGGCAACATTATCAGTGTGAGCCAGCTGCAGGAACACATGAGTAGATGTGCAGCGGTGACTAATGTAATGAAAGAGGTGTTGGGAGCCCTACACTGCCAGGACTCAGAATGATTATGAGAGTTGTGGGATTGTCTGCAGCTTCCAATATAGAGGAGGAAACATCCGACTAGCTTCGACAGCAATTAATTCAAAAAGATTTACAGTTTGCAGCAACTGCGCCAGGAGGCGGAAGAATTATGCCAACAAAGAAAGGCGATTGTCCTTGCGCAAGGAGATGACAGACACGGCGCAGCTCAAGAGGCGTACCGCAGCTTAATCCGATTGTGATCGCAACAGATGTATGCGCCTCAACTTCTTATTCTGCACTACCCACAATGGAATTTCCAGTAGACGGCGCCTAGAGGCAACTGCCAAGCTGGAAGAGGACAAGGAGCGGGCCGCGGTAAGTTCCAACTCCACTCGGCCCCTGACCGTCCCGTAGTAGCATCCCACTCGGCCATTAGCTCAACAACTCTTTTATTGTGTTATTGTCGTTGTGATTTTGTAAAGTTGATATGATTCGGTGTTTGTTATAAAGATAGTTGTGTAGACAAAGTATTCTATTACACCTCAAAAACTCTCAAACTTTCTTCGATAAGTATTCTATTACCTCTAGGATGACACCTAGTCATGAAAAACGGATTAGTACCTGATGCTCCCTTCACGCTAAACGGAAAGAATATCTCTGAATGCTATAGCTATGTGTATCTAGGTCGGGAAGTGAACATGATGAACGACCTAGCTCTGGAGCTGTGCAGAAGGAAACGCGCCGCGTGGGGAGCATTTAAGAATATCGAGGGAGTAGTGAAGAAGACAAAGAACATCCGGCTCCGCTCTCACCTTTTCGACACTGCTGTTCTTCCTGCTTTGACGTACGCCTCGGAGACCTGGACTCTACGAAAGCAGGATGAGTATGCTGTCAGCGTTACTCAACGCGCTTTGGAAATGACGATGCTCGGAATTTCTCTATACACGCAAGTGCGGAAGGGAATCCGGAGTTCCGAGCCCCGTCAACGAACGAAGATCAGGGATGCCGTTGACCACGCCAAGTATTCGAAGATCAGGTGGGCCGGACACGTTATGCGATATAGTGATGGCCGTTGGACTAGGGCGGTTACTGACTGGATCCCTCCGGACATTCAACGAACTCCAGGACGGCCGCCAACGAGATGGTCAGACTTCTTCACGAAAGCTCTGAACGAAAGGAATGTTGATCCTCGTTGTCCATGGAGCGATTAATTGGACCACTTTGGCTCGTGACAGGGACGAATGGAGACATTACTGGTGCCCGCTCGAGGAAATCGACGATCAACGGGACGACAGGTGATACAGGTGATACCTCTGGGACAACACCTAGTCATTTTTCTTCATCAGTAGCAAAATTCCCTTCTCTTCTTGAATACTGGTTTTACATTTATTGTCATTCACTTAGGGCACTATGTTTCAGACTAGATGTTTTCACCTTACCGTGTCTAGAAAGCGATGTTATGTCGGTTCCTATAGACGTCATCATAATACATAGCAGATGTGTAATAGAGTTAAAATTATTAGACTTCCGTTCAGGATCGTAGTGGGGTATTTAATGCTTCCGAGCCAGTGCTCCTAGTATCATTGTCGGGTACCAATTAACCGACTTCGAGGGATGAAAGGAGTGTGTTTACGCGGATGTGGAGCCGGGATTCGAACCAGTGACCAGGCGTGTGGAATAATGCGCCACTTGCCACAGCACTACCTTCCCTCGCATTGGAAGTCAGTCAGTATGGTAAGAAATCAATATACCGGTGGCAAACGTAATTTCGGTAAATCGCTTCCTTCCAAATCAATGAAGGGGAAAAATTGCTTGTCAGTCACATAACTTCGAATTGCAGAAAAAGTTTCTCTGAGCAGTAAAACAAAAGTGGTGGAAAACAATAACTCAGGGAAAGATGGAGCTCTGGCGGTACCCAGAGCAGTAAGTTCCCTTTTGATAGTACATAGTTGTAGACTGCTACCGCCTCACGATACGCATATCTGGTTGTTCCACGGTACCGAGCCACAAAGTGTGCAGTTGCATACTTCGTCCCCTATAGCACGCCATTTGTTGTTTGCCCTCAGATCAAGGTTTGCCTCATTAATTACTTATGAACTTAGTTTGTACTAAGTCTATCATATTTTGTAATTGTGCCATTCGGCCTTGGATTGCCTTAAACTACACTTTTTCCTATGCACTGTTCGACTGCTGTTGTGTATTCTATCAACAACGATTTTCTTGTTAGCATCGAAGTTTTAGGTATGAATACGGTTGCCTCACGTTCCAATTCCATCATCTCTTCATTTTGCTTACATCGCTGTCCACAATCGTTTCTAGCAACCACGAGCAGTTGTCATAAGGTGATTTTTGTTTCTGTCATGATGTTGTAGTGTTCCTGTTTTATTTTCTTACACTTAAATGAAATGTGGTGGTGTGGTAGCAAAGGGTGCGCTGTCACACACGTATGGTAACGGGTTCGAATCCCTGATCGATATCGGCCTAGGCCAGCCAAGCCTTCGATCTCTCCTGGGTCGCTTAATTGGTACCAGACTCATGTGGGAGAATAAAAGCACTTACTTGTTCATCGGCTGGCTACCGCAAGTCATTGTATAGGCTACATAAGCATTCAATCCGCCACTACGATTCCGAATGGAAGTTGTATGCGCGGGCGCATCCCTCAGATGAGATTGTTCAACGCCCAAAGACTTCATACTTTATCCTTCTAGCTTGAATGTCATCTAATATATGATTTACATTTCTATTAATAATATGTAAACGGTTATTTCAGGCCAAAGTTCCATTCGCGAAAAAACGCGGATCTTCCTCAGTGCAATCGGTTTCATCCGAGGTGCCTTCGCTTGCCCCTTTGGTTTCATCAGTTCGACGTGGTAAGTGAACAGCCAGAACGCTGGAAATGGGTCCATCTGAATGATTTTCATTCTAATAAGATTTGTCTGCTAAGCCAATATTTCTTCTCTAAGGTCTCATCCTACATATAGTGTGGTCCTGTGGTAATTACCAAAAAATGGGTAGAGAGGTTCATCGACGAACTTTTTTTTNTAAATTCCTAAAGATATCTTCTATAGCAATTATAATGAATGTAAATGCATGTATCCTCGTTCTCTACCACTCTCGTGTAGGTCGTGATCCTAAAGTACGTCAGTTCGGGCGAAATGAGCCAAATGGAGCGTAATTTATGAGAAGTTCTATTCCATTTTCATATTTTGTGTAATTATTTTATACAATTTCTGAATTTTACTAAGTAATCACTTCGTTTTTGGTGATTTTTTTGATTACTGCTTTCTTTTTGCCCAACAATTGCCATTTCATGTTCAAGAAACCCTAATGAAGCCACAAGAATTTGACTATCTTCTGGTTCTGGACTTTGAAGCCACTTGCTGTGATGATGGGAAGTTATTACCCTATCAGGTAATTTGTATAATGATGTTGTGAGTTCAATTGTACCTTTTTTTGCTTTTTTGCTCGAATTTATTCATTGTAATGCAAGAATTTATAGGAAATTATAGAGTTCCCAGTTGCAAAACTTGATGTTCGATCGTGGACGGTTAGCTCCTATTTCCATCAGTATGTCAAACCTACTACTAATCCTATCCTCACATCGTTTTGTACGCATCTTACTGGTATAATACAGGTGAAATCCTTCATTTGTTTTTTGACTTGCTCACAGTCATTCAATGCTATATTTTCTATGCTTATTTTTTTTATAAAAGTTCAAAGCTAAATCATCCATCTTTCTAGTGTTCATCTTAACTGTTATTTTAGAGTGACAATTCGCATTAAGATTAACTGGCTTGTCATTTGTTCAGTTATGACCAAATTACTCAGTCAAAAATGAAAGGAATAGGTGGCTTGTGAGCGGCTTGGAGCTCATGGCATTCACCCTATTTTGCTTTTGTAGCGAAACAGGGAAGTTGTAACTCAACGAGCCATTGCCAATATTGTGGGCTTCTATACTGTTTGTCGAAAAGGCGAAGTATGTCTTAAAAAGTTGCCGAATTTAACCGCATAGCTACTACGAGTTTTTCTCAAAAAAAGAGATGCGCCATTTGTTAAACAAAATTAATTCCATGTCTGTTTTTTTAGGGAGGGGGGAGGTCTGGATTGTAGACGAGAATTTTTATAGCTTTTACGCTTTCTTCGTGTTGTTTCGCATTGTATTAGATTCTTCTATAACGTCTCACAAATTTTATAGGAAATGGTCGACAATCAACCAACTATCGATAAAGTTTTGAACGATTTCGACGATTGGATGGGGAAGGTGAACAGTCAATTCTCTCTTTTTTCCGCTTAATTTCTTTCCTCGACTGGTTATTTAGCGATAATCTAGAGATAGTATTGGTAACTTTCGTATGAAAAGCTAATGCTCGCCTTTCAGGAAGAAATCATTAATTCTCGTTTTGCTTTTGTTACATGTGGTGATTGGGATCTAGGAGTTATGTTACCATCGGAGTCGGCGAATAAGCATATATCACTCCCAAGGTGGGGATATTCGAGTTCGTCGTGCTTACTCTGTTCTCACTTAAGAATTGCTGTTTCGAAGCTTTCTATCGATCTCGAATAACCACCGAATAGATACATAGATTAAGAAGTTTTTCCTGTCCCTCAATAAACTTCATGTTTTAGTTATTTCGATAAATGGATCAATGTGAAGAAGTCCTATTGTGAGCACAGTGGAACGTTCGCCAAGGGTTTGAAAGACCTCTTACGGATTTACAATTTATCACATGCCGTGAGCTTTCACTTCTTTGTATTCGAATATTGGTGTTCACACTTCTCAGATAGCTTACATATGTGTTCAGGGACGTCTTCATAGTGGTATAGACGATGTGAAGACAATATGCGCCTTAACCTCAGCCATTGCTAAGGAGGGATATGTTTTCAGGTATGTTCTTAGTTACTTTGTTACAATAGACCATTTTATTTATTTATTTATGCACCTCACTGAGTGCGCACAGCTAGAAGCAAGTAAACCTCCCGCCGCCACTGTACAATGTGAGATTAGAAGGAGGGAGAGGACAGGAATACCTGTGAGTATAAATCTTCAGGAGCTGCACTGATAGTGAGTGTCACGAAGATGCCCTATAGCCAGTAACCGCACCAGTTGGCCATGGTGCCCTCATTCCGTCAGGAGTCATAGGACCAAGTCGGAACTTCGGCACACGGGTACGCCAACCTCCCTCGTGGAACCGACTTGAAAGCTACTGGCAAAATGGCAAGAAGTGAACAGTTAAGCAGGACATTTCTTTAAATTAGNAGCAGCGAGGAAGGCAGACTTAACAACGGTGGCGACGGACGGCGAGTTAACGGGCACTAAAAAAGACGTTCAACGAAATAACAAGACAAAAGGTACAAACCAAACATTTTGAAACATTCAAACCAGTTTTTTTGTTAAGTTTTAGAGGCTCTTTGACCTGAACTCACATTATCTTCTCCACTCGGAGGCTCATTCCTATTACAGCTAATGGTCTCTTGGAAGGGTCCGTACTGATAGGAAATAGTGGGAGGCCAATTTGATTAGCGCTGTCTATGTCTCGATTGCCCATATTCGTTTACCTTCAAGGGCTATTAAAATCATATTCATAGATTAAGTTGTCATACATACTCTCTCGCTCCTTCTCGTATGCTTTCATTTGCCAATCTCTTTCGTGGGTACCACCTGTTCCTTACCTAGGATGTCGAAGACAGTTTTTTGGATGTTTTCTCTGAGTATTTCTCATTGTTGATATGTTAGTTTTGGTCTGGAAAGTGGATTGGTCTTGCAACAGCTATAAAAGCGAAATAGCGCATGCGATTTACAGAGCTACCCATAGTCAAGTACATTTGGGAAGGGAAGGCACGTTGCCAGCTAGGGGAAATTTTTTGAAAGTAAAACTGCTTTCCATATAAAGATTGCATATGTCCTTCACCGCTAATAAAGATGGGTTCATAGTCATTTCCTTTTTCAGGGTCAATGGCTCAAGAACTGATGATTTGGAGCGGAAGCGAATCTTCAAAAATACCATTATGTAGTTCATTTTTGAACATAGATCGCTCGATGTCGGTAAATTTTACTGGTTATCCGCCTTTATGGCTGAACATATTGTGTGCAAGATTTCTGAACTTCGGAAGTTTCAATTTGCCATCCGTTGCCTACTAACTTAATAAGGATTGATTTTGAACTTTTCTTGTGCGCGTTGCATTGAGAAGCTCATTTCGTGCTTATAAATTATGATCAATATGCATATAAATATGAATTATATATATTGTACCACCAAACTAGTTTCGATATCCAATGACGGAAACGGAGCAAATGGCGAAGGCCATTACGTGACAAATTACAGTTGCTATAACGAAGCTCTTGAATTGGCTTTCATCCCACTGATCATAGATTTTCTGGAACAGGTGTCATTAACATTGAGCCTTTATGAAGAAGTCGGATTGGTTGCCGATTTGCCTTCTTTGTGATTGTTTGGAGAAGTTTGTACTAGCTATGGTTACACGGTCGATTGTGGAGGGATAGTGCCGCGCTGATGTCAAGTTCATAAAGTTTATGATTGGATCTTCGTCGAAAAGTTGCGCAGTTCTTAAGGCATCCTTTTATCTACACTGGAGAGAATGTTTTAAATGGGCAATAGTTGCCGCTTCTGCCAAGCAGTGTGCAGCAGTTTTGAGAAGTTAAAGGTGACTACTAGTATCTCATACTCATGCGGCAGGTCAGTGAATATCGTGACCGCCTTGCTCACGTGGGTTTCCAACCGAATTCGCTAACATTTCCTGAACCTCCTCCTTATCATAGTCCTAGTGGTGACCCTTATTGGCATTTAATTGGGTTAAAGTTTTAGCGGTAGCTGGTGAAGGTTTAAGGTTATCAAAAGAAAAGTGGAGGAGTGAAGTGTCCCTGCTGGTTAGAAGTTGAGCGAATCGGCGGCTGTCGAAAAATTTATAAAGATATGTAAAAAGGACACCACAATGACGCAAAGGCTATTTCTTTCTAAAGGCAGAAATTGATGCGAGAGAGCATGGCAGACTGCTATATCTCTCTTTAAGACTATCGTGAACGTATCTTGAAATATTGCTATCTCTGAGTATAATTCAGTCATGTTGTGGTCGTCTTTGATATGTACTTTTTAAAGCTCTTGATTCTCCACCTTTTTTGGTAAGCTTTCGGCATATGATGCTTTCGTCAGACCTTCAGTTTGAGTTCCATACAAACAGTTAGTTATCAAAACAAACGGTATTTATCATTTAGTTCATAAGACACATAGAATCATATCAAGCAGCTGAAAATATTTGGGAAGCTGGAAAGTAGACGTGTTGACGTAGAACTTGAAAGGAAAATAGAGATCATTCTGATCCTAAGGCGACGAAGTGTTATTATTCGATCGGTCTAAGGAGGTCGCGCACCTCCTCTTTTGCGTTGATTTCCGCGTGAATGTGATGTATGTTTTCCGGACATACATGATTTTCTTTCACGGGGCTTGTACCAAATATCTATGCAAAACCCTCACGTCGAAAGGTGGAGTGTTTTTAGAAAGTTTTTTAGATATCAAAGGAATTTTGAAGGTGTTCAGTTATTCTCTTATTTTCAACTAACTATTGAAAACGAGGAAATGGGAAATGGAAATGCGGCCCTACCCACGAGCAAGTAAAAATCATGTCCTTCTGCTCTCATCACACAAATAAGGGACTTTACATTCTTAGCAAAAGCCGGTACGTTATCATCATCTGCTGCGCCTCTTCGACGACAGATGGTGAACTTACCGGCGGACAGTTTCCCGCAGTCATCGGAGCTAGCAAACAGGGAAAGCACTACGCACTGCGCTATCGTATCCCAGGCGAATCCTAGGCAATTACAACTTTGACCCACATGAAGTATGACGGGTAATAAAAAAATCAACTTATGGGCTTCTGAGCTGGAGGATGCGGTGATCCCTTGGGTGGAAAGGAACGCGAGAAACGTCAGCTGAACCTTTCGCAGGATTGGGCACCAGCCACAGCGCAAAGAAGATGCTGCAATTGTGAAACCACGCCACCAGGTTTTTGGGGCGAAACAGGTTTGACCTTCAGATTCCCCGATCTCAATCCTTTAGATTTTGCAGTATGGACGATTCTGGAGCAAAAAGCCTGCACTTTCAAACACAGGTCTTTGGACCCTCTGAAAAAAGCTCTCTTGAAGAAGCGGGGGGTGAAAGCGATTGCGCGCATTCTTGAAAACTTTTGAAAGAGGTTGGATGCTTGCATTAAGGCGAAATATGCATTCTGCATGCGAAATGTGATATGTTGTTTACAATTTTGTGATGATTGTATGAGGCAAACGTTTCCTATTAGGTTTGATTTGTGTTATTTTGATGCTTGTTTTCTGCGTCACACTTCATGTGAGTCACCCTGTATATTAACTTCTCCAAACGTTTTGCTCTTTGAAAGGCAATGCCTGTGTTATACATTCGAGCATATGCAGGCGACTACAACTGGCAATGAAATCTACCGATGCACAGGATGTAGGAACAATGGGAAGAGAGTCGGCATAGCGGTACTACAAAACTTCATTTCAGGATAATATTGAGCGAGTTTCACTGGAATCACCTTACTTCAGGTCAGGAACGAAAGCACCCTCATAGGCGATCACGTGCTTCCGCAGGTATGCATCCCACAAAAGAATGCCCATAACAGAGCCACAAGGGCAGTTTATAAGGTGAGAACATGAATAAGCTACATATGCGCAACATGAACAGCCACTGTTCTTCAGGCATGACGCGATATACCTAAAGATCCCGTATGCCTACATGCGACCAGGACAAACATAACAGAACCTGGCAAAAGTGGTGGATTTCAGTGAAGGCGCAGGTAGGTCTTTTTCTGATATTCACAGCTGTTAAAGTGCGGTACTCAGGTGAGGCAGAACGAGAGGGCATGCTGCACTACTTCTGTAGAAAGGGATATGATTCGCACCGTCACGCTATCAGGAGGTAATTCAAATCAAACCAGTTGATGCAAAAACTCACATAATAGTCCAATACGATCCCGAGCACTTTCGAAATTGCACGGATCCCGTGTCACAATGGAGGCAGTGCCGAGGCAGTTCGCATTTCTTTCAGACAGCACTCCGTTTCTGCAGTACTGTACTGCAGAAAGAAATGCGAACTGCCTCGGCACTGCCTCCATTGTGTAAGCCCTATGTACTCTGTCGCCAGAGAACATAGGGCTTACAAAAAGTGCTCTTCATTTTCAGACTATTCAAGAAAATATTGGGATGAGGTGCGTTCAGGGATCTGTGAAATAAGTGGGATGTGTCGATCCTGCGGGCCACAAATGTGGCTGAATCGTTCAGCAAATTTGATCCATTGGAATGCAGCTCCATTCTTGTTTGCTGACTCGTCTAGTTTCTTTCAGGCTTTTGGGAGTGCTCATGCAGATAAAGCGCCTGCGCATGAGCGATCCGCAAGCCTTACAGGGATCCGTGAAAGCGTCAAGGAACCCTGCTCACCGTTGGAAGGGTTGATTTGCGCTGTTCACTTTATCAGTGGTAGTAATAAAGTTTCCGTTTGCTGAGAAGAATGGGTACGAGGCCGTTACGATGGAGGGGCAGACTGAAGACGTCGGGTCGAAAAGGAAATGGCCACATTAAAGGAGCTTCTGACCCGCACAAGAGGTTTTCCCACCACAGAAACAGTTACGGCGTACTGCAGGTGCATGGCGCGCTATGTTCCCGAGAAGACGGTTCGGAGGTGTTTTTTCGCTTTGCCGTTGTTTTACTTTGTATTTTTGCTTTTGTTTCCTTTTCGGTGTATGTGCCTTATTAATGTGATTTCATTCATGTAACTCGTTGGTTTGTGATGTATTGTCTACTACTTAGTTTCTTTTCCCCGCTTTTTATTGAATCTTTCTATAAATGTCTGCTTCAGTTCAATAATTTGTCGTTGAGCCACATACCCTTTTTGCTCTTATCAATAATCTAAATATTGAATTTTGCAGGATTGCAAATTTTCGTTTATGACTAGTATGTAAATGATAGGCATGAATTGCTCTTCATTCAATTACACATATATTTCAAGAACACCAGAGTGAAATCATCTTGTTATAATTTAATATTAAACATAGGATATATGTATGTCAAGAAAGCAGCGCGATAAAGTGATTGAATGGCAAAGTTGAAAGGGTTTAAGCAACTGTAATCAGTGGTATTGTACTTCATTTTTCCTCTGAGGCTTCTATTTGTAGTTCTCATGGAATTCGAATTCCATTGCTCCTCTAATAATTGAACTCAAAACCTTTGCAACATGTGCATTTACCTTTACCAACATATCCTTTGCCATTTTCTCATCCTTATCTGGATAGCAGCTGTCTACATGGCCATCCTACAGTCCTCGTTACGGACCCGACCACACCGCAGGCCCACCTTAATGTTCCCATCGAGGTAGAATTTCTTGTTTAGATTCCTTCCTGCTGCCCAGCACTTGACGTCGTAGAACATCGTGGACCTTACCACTGCCCGGTAGATCATTATCATGAGCGCTCCGGAGCAGCGTCGGTTGCGAAGGTGCCATTGAACTCTTCCCAATTCACCCCAGGGGAGTCGATTTTAGCGTTCACAGCCTAATCCACGGTGCTTTTGGCTAAAAGCGGTACTTAGAAACCATACGGTGATTCGACATGGAGGCTATTTTCAGGTCACTTTCTATGTATCGGAATCACTGTGCGCTTTCGATGACAGTTGCAGATTCTTGTCCAGATTTTCTTCCCCGCTCTCCTCTATCTATCAAAGCGGTGTCTTCGGTGTATAGCATGGTCCTTCATGGTATCTCCATGGGTGCTTCTGTGAAAGCATCCAGTGGGAGCATCTCAACCCGCCTTCAGCTAGAGAAAACTTTTTATTCAGGGTTTCAACCTCTTTCGCTTTCTCAGATTTCATCGATTAAACTTGCCCCAACCGGTTCAAGATTCTTCGAGTAGATAGTACTCTCAGTGAGGACCTGTCATAATAGATCTTAAGAATGCTGCGAAATTTTTGTAAATTTTGCTCTTTGGATTATGCAAGAATCTTGATGAATTAACCCTGTTTTCAGTGAAAATATGTTTTTAGAACAGGAATTTTTAGACCCATCTAGCAGAAGACTTTCGGAGAGCTCTCGCCAGCTGGTAAGTTTTCGTCCTTTCTACGTTGGCAAAGCTCTGAGACACACAATGTATATATGTAGTCTAACCTTAATGCAATGCGAACTGCTGGATTCAGCTGTTTATAACTATGTGGAAAGGTCAATTAGGCAAATACGAACAGCGTTGAAAGCAATCATTGACATGGCAAGCATAACATGAGGTTACGGTACGCATGGTGAAGACAAAGGCGTATAATGTCAGATGTTGTGCTATTACATGTATAGTCCGGGGATCGATATCTACCCAAACCGACTAGGCCATGGTACCAAGCTTGTCTGGGAGGAAAATGTGCTGGCCTGAACATCGGCTGGCCAACGTAAGTCATTTATAGGCCACATACGCATTGAATTGCCGCTGCAATTTCGAATGAAACTCGGATGCGTGGCGTGGGCGCATCAAAAACGCCACTGATCGTCGACAAAATCTATACTTTCATGATGATGACAACAAATGGCATCTGTGGGCATCATTTTTTTTTATTTGATGTTTGGTTCTAAGAAGTATTTCTATGAAGACGCTTCTTTACAGAGTTTTTTTAACGCCCCATCACTCATCCTTCTTTTTGTTACCTTTACAGGACTTGGCATATACATATATCTTTTGATGCTTTATTTTACCACGAAACGCACAAATTTTGCAAACGGTGACAAAAATATCGATGAAGCCGGGCAGTAGTCATCAATAATTCTCACGCTCATAGATAAAATATGTGGCAAAAGCAGTAAATACAGAGATATCAGATCACAACATTATATTCAAGTAAAATTCTAGGAATCTCTACCTGACACACTGATTCGTGATCTGAAAACGAAAGAGACAATGTGGGAATTATTAGCTAGACCGTATTTCGTCGAACAGTTTATTTTCAATCAATGTACTTACATTCATGACTAAATAGTTTAAGTGAAGGGCGCTACAAAAGAGCAACCCGATCGCTCGCATTCCATTCACTAAGAAATGGTTCAGCACTGGTGAATGATGATCATGACATGTATTAGTCAATATAAATTTAATAGCCAGGAGCAGTTCGAGGAGGTGGGCAATGGTCGCAACCTCCACTTGGTCCACGATCACCGCTCGGCCCATCAGGTCCTGGGCCTCCAGGTTGTCCAGGTGCTCCAGGTGCACCGTTGTCTCCAGGTGGTCCCGGTGGTCCGTCTTGTCCTGGGTTTCCATTCGATCCAGGTTGTCCATCAGGTCCTGGTGGTCCGGGAGGTCCAGGTGGCCCCGGTGGGCCAATAGGTCCGGGTACTTCGTTGAGCTTACCGGGCGCACCTGGAGCACCAGGATTTCCGGGAGCTCCATCTGCTCCGGGAGGACCTGGAGGTCCAGGAGGACCGGGTGGGCCGCGACTGCCTCCGTCAGCATCAGCTCCAGGGGAGCCAGGGTTGCCAGGTGGTCCTTTAGGTCCTGGTGCTCCGGGTGGTCCTGGTGGTCCATCGGGACAGTCAAAGCAGAATTCGTGTTGTGGTGGTGGTGTTGCGGGTGGTGCATCGGGACCGTTTCGTCCAGGCACTCCTGGTTCTCCATCGGCTCCGTTCTCGCCATCAGGACCAGGTGCGCCGGGTGGTCCTTGAGGTGATACTCCACATCCACAACAAACTCCTTGATGAGCTGATTCGACACTGCCTTCCACTCCAGCTGAAGAATACCCGGCTTGACGACGATCCCTGCGGACTCCCGAAACCTTTGCTAGTACCTAAAATAGAGAACATTTGAGGTTTTGTTCGAGTCATATTCCATATCTTCATCCTAAGAGAATATTTTCCTGGACAGGCTCCTAGCAGATTATACGGTCAACTTTCTGAGCTTGTTGGAGGCCTTAGAGGGCCAAAGCTGACTTTCGGAATTATCTTTGGTATTTCTTGCATCGAATGTCGGTCTGTTTGGGACCGGATTTTGAAGCGGCTTAGGAGCCATGCTGCGAGGATTACGGAATGTTCGGCATTCATCTCCCNCCCATCTTCGTGCATACACACAATTTTTCGGGCAGACGATGTATGTAGCTCGAGGAATTCTTACTACTTTATGACCCGCAGGGTTGAGACCAAATGCAATGGGCGCTGAATGCATTTACATGGCCATAGGTGCAAATCTCGATTAAGGTTCATCAAGACCCGCAGATGGTTTCGATTGTTCTCTGCCCATCAGCCCCAACCTGATCAATCATCTTTTTTGAAGAAAGTAGATAATGCATTCTTGGACTGGAAATTAGGCTTCGTTGCGCAATCGTGCTTACGGGCATTTTAGAAAAAGCGGACGAATGGTTGCCATTGAAAAAGTTGTTATCTCTTGAAGCCGAATCGTTCTGCTTGTCAAGAACTGGCCTGGAAACGATACCAGATCTAGCCGATTCGAAAATCGCGATAGCGTGAAGTGTGGACAAGTCATTAATCAGTCATTTGGCGATTGCCCTGACTGGCATTCAAGAACGTAGTTCAGTTCCAGCTTGTGAGCCTTACTTCTAATGACCTTCCCCACTCCTAATAGAGCAGCATTCCTGGTTAGGTTATGGGTCACGAATGAATGTAGGGCGACGAACTGTGGTCACCCAGCTGTCACCGGTTCTATTTAGACTACATGTTTGGGCTTCACAATTGGTTCCCATTGTTGATCGCTGAGAAAAGTTCCCAAAAGTAGCCAGTTAGGCAGTACACATGACTCAGCGAAAGAAAGGTTGCTGTTCTGGTTCCCCTGAATGGCGTAGTTATGACTTCATTTCAGAATACAGCAGTACACGATTTCGCGAATGAGAAACCATGCCATGATTCACCATAGCCAACCATTTTCGGTATAATTGAACCCTGAGTTAAGAAACCGGTTGTATTCGCAAATTCCTCACCCAGAGAGCAGATTTCTAGTCAGTCTCAAAAGAAAATTCCATTTGTGTCATTCCTACTGCTTTGGAAATTGAATCAGTCTCTTAAGGATAGGAAAAGTACTTGGAACATTAAAAGAGGAAATCCGTCTTCTTCGAGTTCTCCGGTCCTCACAGTGAAAGATCAATCAGAACCATCAATAAGCTTCCTGAATTGGAGTCACTAAAGGCGGCTTTGCCAATCAACTGAGTGGTCGACTTCTGTTAGGACGATCGAGTAATCAATCTCCCACCAGATTACCAGATATGTATCTTTCTTCAGGAAGGGTTTTTTGAGAAGTAGGTTTTGTTCGATTCTCTGCTTGATTTATTAGGATGCCAAAAGGAAAGAAGCAGCTGATGCATAACTATTGGTCTATCCGAAAACTCATAGAGGAATCGCACGGAGGAAAGATAACTTTGCAGAATACATTCCTGGCCCTTATTTGCCTCAAGCTCTGACGGGTAATGTAGGACCTCTCGTTTAACACGCTGACGATAAGTAAATTTCCATAGCAAACATTGTTGTAGCACAAATGTTTGTGAGTACAGAGGTATTCTGACTGGTAATTTGATTAACTACGTGCCTACGAATAGTGTCCTTCAATTTCCTAGTTTACCCAAAGTAAAGTAATCGGGTAACACTCAGAGTTAAAACATAGCAGGGCAATTCCACCTTTATTGGGCATTCTCAAGTTCAGTTCCTATTGAACGGCTGCAACGGCTGGCCATCTTCTGCTTCTAAATGAACCCTGTTCCCTCGTAGCGTGCTAATTGTATGGGTCGCTTTCATTCTGTCCATCGGTCCCAGGAATGTGGCGAATGCGTTTGATGGCCTGACTGAAAACGATACAGGGTGCGATTGAATCACTTTAGCACCTTGATGGGATGCGTCTAGCGATGGAACCATAGGAAACCTGTCCACGTGTGCCTTGGCCGTTTAGCTTCGCAACAATACGTCCCTGTACTATTTGAATGCATTCAATCTGTTCCGGTTTATCGTGCTTCGCTAACGTCAATTACCGCCCAGGACAAGTGAGACAGCTGCATTGGGCATGAAGGCGTACTAAGAGCAGTCTCTTTCTTCTGCCGTCCAAATTCGGATCAATGACCATCCAGATTTGGTGCCTTCATAGTGGTACAAAAAGCCCGCCGGCGTTTCTAGTTGGGGCCTAGTAACTGCAGGAACTGAAGACACTTCATTCCGGGTTCACTGAAAAGGGAAATACTGAAGTGATACAGCATGCTGAGGAGGGTTGAACGGATCAAAGCTTGGTTACTTTTAGTGCTTCAGTAGTCATAGTACTGGTTTCTCTGGTAGACATTTTTTTTAGAGTTAGCTAGTTTGGTCTCTGGCAGTTAGGCTGATTCAGCCATGCGCCCTGTATAGTACTGGTCGTAATCAGTCTCCCATACGAAATTGATCATGGAAATCAATCTTATGAAGAGCCGTTTCGTGTCCAATTCGGATGAGTGGATCATTAGAGAACGTCTATCCGACGTAATCAAGCGCAAAGAGAACAGGTCCTTTTCAAGGTGGGGTTGTTAATCGCAAAAAATGAGAGGCAATTGAATTTTCTCCAGAACACGATCTTTTTCGAGGAACATGATTGCTGGATTAAAAATCATTCTTTTCAGAGTTGGGCACCTATTCTCATCCGCTAATCGTTCCTAGGGGTGGTGAATTATTGACAACTAGTTGTTTGAACCGATTTATTTTCGAAATCAGTATTTGATTGTTAAACATGAACCAAAGAAATCACTGGAAGCTAATTTCTAGTACTGGGCAGAATTAACCTCTTCACAATTCCACCAAATCCTTCTGCTTGCCCAGAACTACTCGAGCCGGATATACCGAATTTAGTTTTTGGTCGACTCCAGTGAGTCCACTGTCTTTCCACGGGGCCATGTTCCTTCGGTATACTTTTAGTTTCGTACGCTTAGCGTTTCTTCAGCATCTGAATATTCGGAAAAGATCGGATTTCGTTGCCTCCCTGACCCAGGTGATTGCTAACAGACAAGATTGCCTTATAAATAGGTTTCTACATTCGTATTATGGTATAGATGTCGTATGTAATCGTGTCCCTAGGTTAAAAACGCTGGAGGTCTGGTTAGGAATTGGACCCGACGTCGGAACAGGGGACACTTCGATACCTTGGTTGCACCGAGCGATTTCAGAATCACTGCGGGAATATTAAAAAGCTCACTAACATGATTCGGTTTCCCTAGCTGCAATTTTAGACCCTTGGCTACTTTTCTGGACTCGGGCCCAACTTGTGGATGGGCACCTAGCGCATGGCACGTTCCAATAGTTGTCTTATCTTGTAGAACTGGCATTCAGATAGGGCTTGAATCGCACCTCAAGACAGGACTACTTACAAAGAACAAATTAAAACTCAATAGTCAGGGTCCAACCTTCTCCGATGAATGGATTGCATCGGAATATGTGTGCTATGTGTGTTGTACTCTTACTTGGCGCCCACCCATTAAATTCTGAAGTGCCATTCAGCAAATTGTCGATAACCGGTAGCGGAAAGGACGCTCGCATTTTTGGCTACACAAAGTCGACCCTTCAAATTTGCTGTTTGCTTTTCTATCTGTGAAGAATAGAGACTCGTTTCGAGGTGAAATTCCTTCGTAGCGACGGCGATAGACTGGAGGTTTTCTAATATTCGATCGATCGGCAATAATGAGTGTGCAGCTCACGCTCTACGAAAGCAATTTCAATATGAATACCTCTTCAGTCTGCTCTCACGATTTCTTCCAAACCAGAAGAGGGCCTCGTGGAGGGTGGGTGAAATTAAGTCTGAAAGTATACGACAGAAATCGTTCCTCTAGAGGAATACAACTGCTGGATTTCACAGGTCACTCATGAGTCGGTGTCAGCAGCGATGTTTGTTTGGCGAGTGTCCGCTAATGAACCTTTCGGATGCCCCGATGATGGAGCCATGGTAGAAGCTCAGTTGAAAGGGCATAGCTATGAATGAAATCTGCAAATCAGCCAACCGAGCTGAGATTCTCGTACTTAAAAAGCTTTGAAATGAAGCTTATTAGGTTGAGGAGTTAAGGTGTTCCACAAACTGGCCAGTGCTTCTGCTTAGTCATCCCTGCGTCCCGTGTCGTGAACTGAACTACCACTTGGAATAAGTTGAAGTGACAAGATGATTGTCTCATGCGAGAATTATAGTCCTGTGCCCTAACTGAGCCCGCGAATGGACAATCAGCCCTATTGAAAGAGGCCTCAGAACTGTGGTCACAACTTTTCTAAAGTGAGTTGGTTCTTGAGACCAAGACCCCTATACCATTGCTTTACGTAATGAGGCCCTCCGTAATGAGGTGGTTTTCCTATACAAAGCTCTTCTCATAAGCGGTACCTTCCTAGCGGAGGAAACAGATTGCGTACTGGCGACAGAACGTAGGGAAGGGGATAGTACTGAAACATTCAGAGAGTTTGAGGTGCAGGATCCGTGGTGGCGCTTGAGGTTGGATTACCATACACCCCATTTTTGGCTACTGGTCACATTGCACCAATGGCAGCGTAAGGTGTTTGAGAGCCCACTATAGATGCAGTACTTGCATACTTTCGATTTCAAAAATGATTCCGTACCCTCAGGACACGATCATATCGCGGCATATACGAGAGACTCCTCTCTCCTCCTTATCCGTTCTGGGCTTCTTTCAGAAGAGTTCCGTTTTGCCTATTTTCTGCATCGTTTGCGACAAGTGCGTACGGTCTGCGCTTTGTTCTCCTCGAATCATTTCTACGTGATTGGAGGTTTATTAGAAAATGGGACCAGTTTGACCATCGAAAATAGCACAATAAGGAATATCCAAAACAGGAGGGTGCAAGGCTGAAGAACTCGATACAACCAAGAGACCAGTTGTTCTCATAATGAGTATAATATGCAGCGGAATCGCTTGGATTTTTGTCTATATGTCCTGGTGCCATCACAGCATATCCGGAACAGTAGAAGGTAGATGAACGTGAAGAAGATCAAAAATTCGTTCTTCTAACCTAGATATGCACTGGTGTTTATGTACAAGTTGGTTGGCTCTAGTTTCACGCCCGAATCCCTCTCATTCCGTGTCTGGCGGCTTACTAATCGCAGGATTCTTACAATAACATCAATGTCCTGATCTGAACGTTTGGATACACACGCAATTGATGTTAGTAAGTCAGACACGCCGGAGCAGCTACAAAACGCCAGCCAACGATCGCAATCGCCGCTCGAACTTGTTCCGCGAGGAGTCACGAACTGGTCCTCTCCTCATCAAAAGGAGGCGATGGCTGCAATGGTCGCCGGCTGGGCCGAGTCATGAATGAGAAACATCCATGGATCACCATCGTAACGCTAACCCTGATCCATAGCAACTCTTCCTGCAAGCTACATCTGTCTCACCCAACGATCTAATCGGCTAAACGACCTGGTCGGCAACCAGAACCTTTATCATAAGGTTCCACTTGATCCAGTGAGACCAAATTTTTTTGAAAGTATCCCCAACAAGAAGCAGAGTTGAGGAGGGGTGGGAAGGTAAGATCGGCGTACGATTTCAGTTGCCAATGATGGTAAATGGGAAGTCTTGCGTCATCGAGTGAATAAAAAAGATGAGTAAAACAATATCTAACGGCCATCTAGGCGCTAGCCTCCTATTCGATCAGATAACTGGAAAAAAGTGGCATTGAAATGGCATTTCTGAGAAGTTATGCAAAACATCCAAGTGGATGGGTTGTTCTGGAGTATTCAAACGAGGGATCTTCTTTTTCCATCATGATATTTGAGGGCAAAAGAGGAGCAGTATCGGTCGAGTATGTTCCAGTTACGGTGAACGGATTGGGCGAATCAAGTCGACTAACTGGTGCTGACTTCCTTGGGAGGTAAAGCAGTGACTTGCCATCAGCTGACAGCATAAGCGGTCATATTTGTACCTCCACTTGTAAGTCTGTGGACACCGCGTCTATGGACATTAACCTTTACAGTCCTCTACCGTAGACCTCTAAAAGGATACACGATTCCAAAGATGATTGCCCGCTGCCGTCTACGTAACTGGTGCGGAGGCAGTTATGTAGAGTGAAGCGAGCAGTATAATCAGGAGTTAGCCCGGACTTGGGGAGAAATATGTATGGTCTCCTATGTGATTCGGACCTTGGCTAGAGCCACAGCTGTAGAATTCAATCCAATTCAAAGACCATTTCGTTTTTTATACCACCAGACTCTGCAGAACTGGCCTTGAATGGAAGACATTGGAAGTTTTTTACTCGAAAAGAGATTAGCTATTTTACAGATTCCCATAGCTCGTTCGTCTAGTGTCCTTCGTGAGAATAGCCTTTCCCCCGATGGAATTCGTACAATTCGAGGTCACAACTCTCTCGATTGGTATTTGTTGTACGTTGTCGCACCTCTAGGGTGAGTATAGATTGTCATGGGATGCTAGATCGTCTAGCGTTTGTACATATGTGGAAATAGCAGGCGTCATTGTAAACACGTTTTGGCGTCGAGCGGCTTGTACAGAACGATAATTGCTGACAGTTCTTGAGAAGTGAAGGAGGGAGGAGAAGTATGAAGGAGGTGTTATTCTAGAAAAAACCCTTAACTGAGGAAGGCGGAATAATCAGTCATAGTTAAGGCCTACGGTTAAATTAGTGTAAACTCGAGCCGTGTTCCACTTGAAGGTGTTGACAAGCTAAGGTAAACGTTGCACAAAGAGTTACCGACACCCAAATTTTCAAAGCTGATGTCCTCGTTATTCCTCGTTTGAGAAAAGTTTAAAAACATCGTTGCGGTGAGGGTTGCAAACGCATTTCAAGTTTACCTAAGCAACTGGTTCCCCTGTGAATCACGTCGATGTTCCCATACCAGGAAGGAGGACATTTTGGAGGTGAACGATTTGTTGTTTTCCAAACTTTTCAGGAACGGTTCTACAGTTGAGTCCTCGCTAGGAATTTCCTTTCAGGAAAGTACTGTGGGTAATGCCTAACTGGTTTGAGATGATTAAAACTGTGACTAACTGGTACATACTGCTAGTTTGCTATTACAAGCGCACAGAGAGGACACCTATCTTAGATCTCTCAAAGCCCCTTATCGAAATTAGTAGGGTAGCATGTTCTGCTGACAAGAACTGATCTAGTTCCAGAGAACTTCCAATCGCTTAATACAATATTCTATCTGAGGACCATCCATAGTATCGGTGTAACAGTCCTGCTGCAGTTATGGACGTCATTATGGCGCCAATCGAATTTTATGGCTCATAGGAAGATCCCGATTAACATCAAGTTGATGGTGAGGGAGCTGGACGATTTCGCAAACGAAATGGTCTCCGGTTTCTCTATGACATTCACATTGGAAGTGCCCCGTCCATTCGAATTTTGTCGCGCTTCGGTCATGAACAGAGTTTATCGCCTCGATCATGACAGAGTTCATCGCCATAACGTACGGTATCAACAACCATACTGATTCGTGGCGTCCCCACATTTCCAAAAAAATCTCACTAATCTGGTTGGTTCATATATCATCTGAGATATTGTCGACTGACAAAAATAGTTAAACCTAGATATAAAATGTACAGGAAAAAGCTCACCTGTGTGCGTGTGACTTCCCGCCAGATGTTACTCGACCGTGATTTGCAAAAGTCTACTTCACTTTGCATTACTGACTGCATATGTTGCATATAGTTGTAGAGTAATGGCACAGATATCACGCATACCAGCGTGGCGACAGTCGACACGGCCACGCCGAAAAACGCAACCCTAGAAATCGGAAAGGATCAGAGCAGAAGCAGATCGTTCTCCCGAAGAAAGTCCTATGTTTACCGAGAAGGACCGTGGAAATACCTTCCCTGGTATTCAGATCTTCCGAAGTTTCTTTTTTGAGAATGAGCCATGCAAATATGATATTCTTCTTGAGTCTATTGTAAGGAGAGAGGCGCGAGGAGGATTAGGAGTTCATGACTGCTGATTCAACTTTTACCACTGGAGTTTCCAATAAAGAACACCTCTATATGATAGAAATGGAAGTAATCGGCCAGTCAGAAGGGTTCGGATTTATGGGGGATTGACTGAAATGCTGCACAGTCTTACAATACTGAACTGGAAACAGTAATGAAACAGTTCGAAAGAGGGCATATAGCGAGCTCCAAATAATCCTAGTCCCTGATTGTAGAACATAGTCCTGATTTACGGAACATTTTCAAACATATTCTTAATTGCTTGTCGGTTCCGAAGTTTTTCATGATCCATTCAAAGGCTTCTTAGGGATTCTAAATGTAAATGGATAGTGTCGAAGACGTTTGAAAAGGATTCAGTACTTGGGTACGTATTTTATTAAGATTAATATTATTTATCTGTATTTTATGCCTTACTGGCTTCGTATGTGGTTCGGACGTGGTGAACACCAATGAATGAGATAACCACATAAAGATCCTCAGGGGATCGACAACTGGTTTGGGAGAAGTCGGAGTTTTCTTCAGCTCATAAAACCTAAAGGAGCGGCAAAGGCAACCAAAGTCGTCGATGAGGACTGGACCCCTTCAATCTGAGAAGGACTTGAAGCTAGTATTGGAATCATAGTTGGCGATGATTGCGGCTAATCAAGCAACAAATCTTGTTCTCTTGTTGGCCAACTGGAAATCATCAATTAATCACATCCGTTGGCTTACAAGTTGAGAGATGGAACCAATTCCATGCTTGTCAGTGAGCAATATGAGAATAACAGGGAAATTTCCAGTCGCTTGCTGTTTAGAATACAGTAAAATCGTAGAGATTCAAGATAGTGAGGATAGGCCGATGTGATAGAGAAGGAAGTACTTCAATTGTCCAAGTTTACGAAAGGAATCACAAAGAATTTCTAATTTCGTATACAAGATGAAATTATATGTGCAAAGAGATCAATAGTTCGATACAGTAGGATAGGGATTACCTTCGGAGCGTGACAGCTTCGGCTTCAAGTCGCTTGGTGTCGTCGTCCATCATCGCTAGGTAGTACGGCGCCGCCGACGCGCTTTTATACCCCCGCCCCGCGGGTACGAAGCGCACTTGCACACACCTTCTCCACCAACAAGCCACGCCCATTTCGAAAACAAAACAGATGCGCATTCGAAGTGAGCGGGGATTGGGAAGAGTCACAAAGTTAAGCCAGGTCGAAGTTCTATGGGTCCAGATCCTCTAAATGCTTCCCACTTTCCAGCCTGACCCTTCGGAGCATGCGGTAAGTGTCATGGGGAGTATTTTACGTACAGAAGATTGCTTCTGGTACTCATTACAGCTTGGTTTGTTTCTAACACCCACAAGCTTCGAGACACCTCACCAAGGCTCGTAGGTAAAGAGCTGAAATCCTGAAGTAAGCTTTTTTCTTTGATCCGTGGAGGCGATGCAATCAATAACAGAAAAGGGCTACCCAAAGAACAATTCGAGGCCTATGTCCTTCTGGACGAGTCCGGTACGAGACAATGAACCGTAATCAACCGCGATAGGGCGGAAGAGGGGGTTAGGCTGGTTCGGATCAATTCCGATCCATAATTTGATCCCCAAATTATGCGTGTGATTGCGGCATTTCTTGCCGCTGCTCCTCTACCACCTTTACGAGCTTTTTTGTAGCTATGTGATTAATTTCTACAATTAGACATAGCTCAATGGCTGAAGGAGCCATCATGCATTTTCATGAAGCCAACTCGTTCGAGCTAATCGAAGGTTCGACGCTTCGGCGATGGAAGTGGCATCAGGCTCCCAAAAAGAAATGAGGACACTCGATCAATGGTGAGGCCATCATCTCCTCGCGCAGACAAAAGACATATTCTTATGCTTCTCTGATCCCAAAATGTATAAGTCATCCATTAAAAGAGGATATTTAAGCCAGTCATTCCAGCTGCTTCTGTGATCATTCAGCTTGTGCCTCCGAAGTCTTGTATTCGTATTCTACCTTGTTTGATCCTTTTCCGTCTGAGTGGAGTTGCTCAATAGCCGCCTACAGCGCTGCATG
>UZAF01016416.1:60660-82113 GCA_900617895.1 Haemonchus placei | reverse complement strand
GGAGGAGATGTTGGAGTTTCAGCTGCTGGCATGTTGAAGTTAATACCATTGCCTCCAATTCCGAAACCGACGTTTGCCAACTCCGGAGGAAGCTCGGATGGACCGAAACCGAAACCAGCTCCTGGAGCAGAAAACCTTTCGTTATGGCCTAATATCGGGGGAAATCGAAGCAAAAAAGCTGACTGACCGGAATCTTCCGTTTCCTGTCCAGATTGTTCGGGAGGAGGAGCCTCAGTTGTTGTTGTAGTGGCTTCAGTGACGGTCGTTGTCGGCTGAGTGGTGGTTTGTGTTGGTGTTTCGAATGATGTAGGCACTGGCCGTATCGTACGAGCTAAAAGTCTTAGTTAGTACAAAGGTATTCTGCAGAAGGCTCTCATTGAGTAATCTAAACGATGTAGTTTAGTAGGTACGGAGAAGTAGGGTCAATTCCCATTACTAAGTCTCTCTAACAGGGGAGAACTCTTTCTAACAGCACCTAACGAATACTATAATATAAACTAAAACCAACGGTATGGTATTGGCCCGTCAAGTCCTCCATGACTACCGTATCCGAATCGTCTTTTTGCCGAATTCTGGAAGGGTGTCAGATTCGGATCTTCTTGAATCGAATTCTCTGAGATGGACTTCTCTCCTAAACAATATTAAATTGCTGATAAACTAGAAAATGGCGTAAGAAATATTATTAGCTTATAGACCGTTTTGAAGAAATTAAAATTACACCTTTGCCGGTTATGATACCTAAATTTTGCTCCCATGAGGCGGTGTACTGTAAAGAGGTTCCGTTCCGCAGGATTGGTCAAACGATCAAACCAAACGATGGGATTGCAATGTGGTCAGATCAACCAAATCTTCTAACTTCAAAGAATAGATTAGCNTAGGTGGCTGGGACTATCAACTAGGGTTTGAGGGCATGTTACAATTTCGGTCGTATTTGGAGAACGTGGCGTATCCACAATGACGATAAGCAGTCGAAAACTTTACTTTTACCCTGAGCCTTTTTACAATCAAAGAATGGAAAAGTTTCGTTATAAACGAGCTGTTTCTTTCGAAGCTCAAAAACTTACCAGAAAAAAATTGAGTCCCTACTCGGGATATTTTGCCAGCTATATCAATTACTTTAGTAATAAAGTGACTGGTTGGGCGAATGGGAGGCTTCGGAAATGGGCTACTCTTGAAACTTACCTCTAACTCAAAAGAAAATACTTAATTGACCTTTTGGGGCAGCTGATAAGTGCAGTTCTCAACATTTCTCCACTCAATTTTCAAAAAATCGACGATCTGTCACCGATTTTGCCCAAAATTTGGGAAGACATTATGTTACAATTATTCCCATCTCGGAACTTCCCAGTTATCCAGCTTTTGATGAAAGTACCATACAAAAGTAGTTCCTATAACCATCATTGATCCAAACCAAATACTTGGTATCGCTGTTCAACTCAAAAGTCTGTGTTATTGATCCAACCCAAAAAATCGATAAAATGATAGTTATCCTGACCGATAATAAGCGCAACACAATGTTCTGATTAGACTGACCTTTTGGCCAACCATGCAAAACCAAAAGCCCACCATGAAACCCGAGCTGTCGAGAAGAAAACTGGTCAGCCAAGGAGGAAACAACCTTTCTGATAACGTGAAAGGCGTATCTAAGCACCGATTCACCATCACTTCCCACTGATGTAAGGTTGCAGTTGGTAATTAGCTCCTGGGTAACCCTTAGTGAAATACTTTTCCAGAAATTTCTTAGAAAACCGGTCATATATATATTGGAGATTCCTGCCGGGTGCTTTCATTGATAATGCCTCTAGAACCGGGTTCAAAAGGCCGAATATGGAGATCCAAAAAAAGCAAAGGAGGGTATGATCCCAAACCTTTCAAATCTATTTCCTACTTGTCATTGTGCTATGAAAAAAGAGATCAGTTTGGAAAGCTTTATATATTAATATCATAATTACTACTATAAATATATCCCTACCAGGACGTCTGATCCTCAATCGCGGTCGTTGACTGAGTTTTTGCGCATATTTGTAACTCTTGAACACAGGGATGGTTCGTGAGTGATAGTCGCTGTTCGGTGACGGATTGGCTACCGGAGAGGCAAATCGTGGTAGTGGGATGATAGCCTTGGGAGGAGCTGGAGGCGGTTCCGATTCAGATGAGACAACAATCGCTTGATGTTGTGTACCACCCAAACTGTCACCGTTACCCGTATCATGCGCATCTAAACATACTTATGGGGCTCTTATCAACAGCTGGAAATGGCATTCAGGGTTAGGTAGCTATAAACACAAAAAGCAAAACGGGTTATCAGTCAACTCAGGCCAGCTTAATATAAACTGAATTCGAAATTAGCAGCAATCAGGACGATCAACAGAGGATTACGGTATTAGTAAGGGGGTTGNTACCCGTATCATGCGCATCTAAACATACTTATGGGGCTCTTATCAACAGCTGGAAATGGCATTCAGGGTTAGGTAGCCATAAACACAAAAAGCAATCAGTCAACTCAGGCCAGCTTAATATAAACTGAATTCGAAATTAGCAGCAATCAGGACGATCAACAGAGGATTACGGTATTAGTAAGGGGGTTGATTGTTACGGTATGACATGGGGTATGACTATTGATTGGTAAATATTTTGCAAAACAAGCAAAACATATTTCTAGTAGCAAAGCAAAGAATATTTAAAGCAGTAGCTTCACTTCACTGAGCATTCAAGCAACAACTAATTCAACTAGGATTTACCTCCTCCATCACTGGACACAATGCCCAGGATCGGTCCATGGATTCGGGGTCGTGGGCGGAATTGTTGCGGCTGATCGATGTTCTTGTCGGACACTATCGATGGTACCGATTTCCGGGTATTTGGCGATCGTGTTACATGAATCTCGTCCTTCTGTAAAAAAAGCGAAAAAAACTAATATTTGACTGAGCAGCGTGATGGAAAGGGAAATGTTTGGCAATGAAAAACGTTTACAGAACTAATTATGTCGCGATGGACCGATAATATGACATGCCGACACAAAGAATAGTCCGTTTAAGGAATAGTAGTAGTAGTAATGGTAGTGAAAATAGTAAAAGTAATAAAAAAAGCAGTGATCATGGGAGTCATTAGGTTCGAAACCGACAGGACATTATGAATTTGGAGCAGCTATACAAGGAATTATACCGTAAAGATTGTCATCCCTCTATGCTACCTGATTGGTGGAGTATTATTTATTATTTATTATTATCATTATTACTATTATATGATTATTATTATTATATAGCATTAGTAGTAGTTCAAAGGAAATTGGCGTGGTTATCGCTACCAGTATTAAGTCTTGTATTCAACCTTAAAAACGCAGATCACGATAAAGATGGCTTATGGCTTATAAAGATGTCCTACTAGCATAAATCAGTGGCCCCCTCCTAGATGTGGCCCTGTCAGATCGGAAAACGGCTTAGATTGGTCATTATGAAGGCTCAAACATTGTCCTCATTGTCCCGTGTGTATGCGTGGACGAGTTTCACTGGCATTGTAGAGGCTGCACCATACACAAGGGAACACATGTAGGGAGTTTGAACAACTTGTCATGATCCAGAGCGTCAGTTAAAGGCAATTTTGGACAGTTTTGGCTTGATGTAGTCAGCTCTTTGCGCGATTGCAACTGATGAAATCTCGTCCAAATACCTATTCCTTGTCGTTCTCGTCATGGTTATCTCGTACAACCTCTATTTCCACTTCTTTTGAGGTCTTATTTTTCTGAAACTGACGAAATTTCATCGCTTCCTTCACCACCGATACACTAGTCCCAAAAAATACTTCCGCTTTTCAACCTAATAAGGGGAACTCGAAATTATGGTGAACTGTGTCTTTAAGTGCATTCGAATCGTGTCAAAATGAGAGTTTTGCTAAAAATGGACAAGCGAAAAATTCGGAACGAAGAAATTGTAAAAAAAGCTTACAATTTTTTTGAAAAGTCGTAAAACTAAAGTCGTGGTCAGTGGGCTAGGGTGTTGTTCCTGCATACCTCTAATGATGGATCGCCGATCTGTTTTCCTGCACTCTTCCGGTCCACGACATTGTCCTTGGAAATTGTTGTCAGCTTCTGTAGTTCGAGTGATTTCTCACCACTTCCCCTTCGTATTGGATACTGTATCGTGCGAAGATTTATGCCAAGTCGTTTCCATCGTGCCTGAAATGATTGTGTTCTTCATGTTGGAGCCAAAATAAGTCTGGCTTTCCAAGTGAAACATCGTTTCTTTGGATGGAAACACGCGCACTGACGCTTTTGGAACAGGCGGATCGAACGTCAACAATTATTCACTCATCCATAGCATCTCTGTGACACATTCTGTGTGAGTAGAGCTTGAGAACAGGCTTACGACATAAGCGAGACCAGTCACTCATCCACCCACTCACCCACTGAGAACCTCGTTGGAACGGAAAAAACCTAACAATTCACCATGGTGCAATCAGGTTCTCGGCTTCATGCACAATTTCACATGAGAAAACTTTTCTATGGCAACTTTTTAACGCTGAAAACTTACCAGTTAAGTGGGAGAGAGGGATTTCGGGCTCAGTGAGAGCCATTAATCACTAAAGGCCGTTCCACTGCTTGGAGCCTTCTTAAATGGTCTTATTAAGTTGACTTGGTGACTTATGGTGACTTATTATTGCTTCACCCATACCGTAGTGGTAATCGAAAACATTCCAAAAAGGTACCTGACCTTTGAGAGCTTCGCTTATTATTGTCTATTTCTACTCACTACTCCACGAGTACAAGTAACGTTTCACAGTTACTCAAGAATACATCCCTGCCCTGCCCTATTCCTCCCCTAAATCAACCAAATGTCCCATCTTTCCTGGCCTCTCTATGACCCTATCCAGTTTTACTTACTACATACTGAGCTAATACCTCCTATATTTGAACGAGAGCGGCTATTAGAACAAGCAAGGATAGTGTCGACGACACTGTTCAATCCCGTTGTTGGGATGCGCCCCGCAGTCGACTCCCGTTCTGACTCGTAGTGGCGTATTGAGTGAGTATTTGGTCTACATAATGACTCACGAGCCAGCCTATGAACAACTCAGCGCTTTTATCTTCCCATATGAGTCTGGTACCAATTATCGGACCAAGAAAGATGACGTTGTTGGCTTAAGCAAGTATCCGGGATTTGATCCACGAACCATGGGTATTTTGCGCCAAATGCCACTGCACCACCTCCGCCCAATAAAATAACTTATTATGCAGTGATACAAATAGAAATTAAAACATGATATAACAGTACCGACTATCTAGCATTTCCTCGATCGACTGAGAGAAATTCGATCATAAAGGCGCTTTTTCAAACTTCCCTGATTGGGATAACTGAGCGAAGTGCAAGGGATTCTGCGCATTTCATAGGAATCTTCTCCTGAACACGCTTTGCCAGCAGAAATCATAGGCGATAGGGTGTTAACGACTCGAACCCGTCGTGTGCTTGCATTCCTTTCATGGACGGAATCAATAGATATCCCTTGGAAGCTTGTTTGACTCCTTCTCGCCTTGCTGGCTACACACCCGCCAGATGATTCAACCACGATTGAGTCATCGCCCATGTAGGAATCTCATCGCACCATAACATGCTTCACTACGGAGCGTCACCGTTCCGGGAGGACGTAGTGGATGACCAGGTCGTCATGGTCGTCATATTGAACACTTCCCTCCCTCTCCTCCTCCCGAGCAACTGGGTCTTTGTAGATTAGCTGAAGCAGCACCACTTATCAGTCTGAGACGCCTTAACTATCGGAAGCTGACCCCGCAACCTCGGTCTTTCTCCTTCCCACGGCTCTCAACTGTCAAAGCGTGGAACTCAATTCTACCATGAATAAAGCTTTTTCGATCCTAAAAATTCAACACCCCTCCCTTCGCTTGCCCTTGTTGATGAGATTTCTTCGCCGCAGGTTCAGAACAGGATCTTTATTCCTATCTGATATCACACCCTTTTTACAGGAGGTTGTATCTCGCTACATCGACTATACTCATAAAAAGTCAATATAAACGACGAGGCGCTCCAGGTTAAGCGTGTGTGACCCTACTAGGCCCATAAAAAGCCACNATAAACATCTAAGCGCTTCTGGCAAGAAGCAGATCTCTCCATCGCGAAAACGTGGACCTTTGAAGCTGAAGTCTGCGACGTTTGAATTCACAGCTTACCGAAACCTGCGATTCGACTGATTCTGATCAGTTCTGCCAAGGGTATAGGTAGGTGATGTCAAAGGGCACCTGGCAAAGACAATGACAAAACTCTGTATCCATTTTTCTCCATATGAGGGCTCTAGTAACTCAGAGCCGGTTACTCCGTATAGGAAGCACCTGAGAGGATGGAAAGTAAGGTTTCTTCTCAGAATTCTTGATCCTTCGGCTGAGGAGAGTGTTTTTAGAGCCAAAACGGATGTCAAAGTAGTCGGAGTACGCCTTAGGACAGCGAGATTCACTTCGATGACTTTTTCCTTTTATTAGAGTTCTACTTACAGATTAAACCATCCAATAATCAGTTAAAGTAACCAATATACAATTTCTTTGTTACAGTACTAAATGGTAAAGAAAATGTAGCTTTGAGCTGATTAACAGGTCATCGTAGTGTAATTCCCTTGAATTTTCATAAGCATGCGAGACTCGTTAGCCTATCTGATGCGACCCCGATCGTCGGGCGTATGGCGACAGTTTCGACCGGCCAGCCGCCCGTCCCGATGTCCGGTTTCTCGACCGCGACCGATTGAAGCAGGAAGCAAGATATTGTCTTGAGATTTATACGGATCAAGGCTTACCGATCTTGTAGAATTGCTTCATAATCGCTACAAAGAAGGATAATTGACATAATTTCTGGTATGTTACACAATCAGATCGTTGGCAGCGACCCATTTCATGGTCCTTTCACACTTTGGCTCCGAGGATCAAAACAGGAGGGAAAAGGATATAAGAAAAGGATAAGAACAACAGATGGGTCATTACGCATTTCATGGCGAATACGTGATATGTGGGATGGGTAAAGGTGGTACGACCGGAAAAGAGGTAACACAGTCATCGAACGGGAAATCCTGCTCAATCCCGTCCCATTCTGTGCCGAATACCCGTACCTTCCAGCCTCCAAAGGTCGGTTTTTCCAAAATGCCTAGTGGAAAAGGATTGATGTGCACTCTTCTGTCTTAGACCCATCGTGGAAACTGGGCCCAGCTACTCATTCAAGTCTTCCAGCGATCTTGGGTAAAAGTCGAATACGTGGCTCACTTCTAGAAACACCCCACAATCTTTCACTTCCTAATCCTTCTCTGCGATACGCTGGCTTAACTGCCCTACAAGAATAAAAAGAGAGAGTAAGGGCATCACACGAGAAAACGAAAAGTTGTGTAGGTGAGGTTGGAAATTGTTTATTTACTTCTTCATTGTTTACTTTTTATTACTGAGGCGTCTCAACTTATAAACGAGTTAAAGTCAATTCCAACATCTAGTCGGTTCCCGAGAGGGAAAGAGGTAACCCAAAAGAAAAAGGCCGAAAGGAAATTTGTTTATTCTCTCTAAGCTAAGTGAAGGCACTGGTTATGTCCTTGAGGTCCATGTGAAGTATTTTTCAGGTATCGGCTAACCAACTTTCGGGGGTATGGGTGGGGTAAAATGGCGCTGATCAACCCAGGTGTTGACGATAGCCTAATAAATCCAATTTGCCCGATTCTTTCCCCGCTAATTCTGCAGACGATCGAACGAACCCAATCCACCCGTGGAACGTCTCAAGACAGATACGCCAAGATCGGTGACCGAATGATAGAGGGGCCTTTGTAGATGGGGTCGATGGAAGGCTATTAATTGCGGGCAGAATTCACGGTCGGGCGGAAAAGAACTTATTCAGGGGGAACCGAGGTCAAGCTTATGATCGGCGAAGAACTTGCGCGCGTGACTCACCGGAATTCGGATTTCTAAAAAATTGGGAAAGATTCTACAAGAATGTGGCGTAGCACCTTCTGGTTCCTTCCAAACTGACTCCACACTCCTTTAGAAAAAAGGCAGAAGGCCTCAAGGCTTTCCTTTCACTCACGAAAACTCAGAAAAAGTAAGAAGTCACGCAGTACCTCAATTTTCTTCCGCCTTATTTCATCATAATCGTCAAGACTTTGCGATTTGTCGGACGATGACTTTGTGGTAGTTAGAGGTTTTTCAGTTGTTTGAGGTAGCACTTCTTTTGAGTCGTAAGTCTTTGGAGTAACGTCTGCTCGTGAACCATGGCCCTGAATGAAGGTAATGATAGAAATTGACAGGTAACTGCTATAAGTTACTAGGTTAGATCATTTGTCGGTATTTATAGTAATCATGCTTTAACCCTTCTCTTATGAGGTCGGGTAACTGTTCTCAGGTAGAGTGGACTGCACAATTCATTGAACTGGAGTAAAACGCTTACGAAAACTGCTCTGATGTAAAATGCATGGCTAACCTCAAAAATTACTAGGAAATGGGGTTTACTTTTACATGTTTATTTGTTTACATTTATATATTTTTTATAATTTTTTTTAGAAAATCTGATTCAACTGAGAAGACTTCATAAGCTTCAGGCTTCAGCTATGATTTATGGGTTATATAAGCTGATTCCAAAGTAACTGTGTGAGTTAGTCATAAGGAATTTATCTCGCCTGAGAAGGGTATTGATGCTAGGTTCCATCCCGTGGCCATGTGTGTGATAATGCCACTTCGCCATCAGCCCCATAACCAAAATGTAATATGAAATCAGTCTTCATACCCTCACTTTTCGGTACTTGGCAGTTCTCAAATAAGGAGAAATCAGGACTCAAACGGGGAGTTGTCAAGGGTAAGAAGTAAAGTAGTTAATTTGCAAATCTGTGTCGGCAGGTTCCTTTAGAGGGAATTCTGGTACCTTAGTTTGGTTCTCTTTCGTTTGCTTTATCCTTCACCTTCCTCCTTCAACTTTTACCCATGCAAATTACCCATTACTAGACCACTATTCCCACAGCTAGAGCACATGTCGGCATTGGTAGAAGTGAAGCTTGACTTGATTCCTTCCAATCGAATAAAAATGGCTCGTGACCACTTGTTCAAAGTGGGTAAGCCATGCGCATGTTCCGGTACCTGTAAGTTGTTGGCGGATGTTTCGTGCGATGTTATTCTTCAACTTTCTCTCGTGTCGCTCCATTCACTTTCGGCTCACTCGCACCACCTCCCACTTGATGACCCCATTCACGGGACCAGCAGCCGCTTCCCGTTGATAAATTCTCGATTGCTAATTCGCTTGTGATAATCGATGTCTTATTGATCACTTAAAGTTACACTTTCGCTGAATTTTCGCTGAATCCGCTCCGGGGCGACTTTCTTGGAAGTCACGAAAGCCTCCAAAGGGCTATAGTCTCCGAGGACATCGAAACCGCCCTGTAGGTGAAAGTAGTGGGTATATCGAGGAGGTCAATAGGAATCAATCCATGAAGTGCTACGTAACCCAAATAAAACACCCATGAAAGTGGGCGGCACCCTATTATTAACAGCGGGAATACCGAAAACGGTGACGAGGTTGATCTGTTCAATTGCAGGCCAGCGAAAGTCCGCACGAAACCTGTGGGAACACCGGTCGGTGGCGATAAGGTAACGGAAACTGGTAGTTCAGCGAAAAGGCGGTTTGGGTGAACGCTGCTATGAGAAATGGGATCGATCACGATAGGACATCAATGAAAACCGTCTTATTATGAAGAGCCGGGAGCAGGTTGAAATTAGGGCTACGAAGAACGTCCTCGGCCGAGTTACAGCTTCCATGTAGGAACCACCGACTGGGAGGCCTTAAAATAAGGCAGAAAGAAGGATGTGAATGTTAAATCTCCTTTTTCTTGAATTCTAGGTGCTCAGCTCCCTTGAGAAATCATCAATCTCCAAAAAAGGGCCCTCAATCTACTCATGTGACCCTTTCCCCTACCCTTACTGGAGTAGCCCTCCATGAGCAACACCGATAGCAAAGCTACGAGATGCCAGAAACCTACCACTTTGGAAGGTCTAAAAAGTGATAGTCTCATCTTCTCGGCTTCCGATGATGGGCAATGAGCCATGATGTGAGGGCGAAACCTCCGAGATACATCACGCAATACCCTTCCCCCCCCCCCCCCCTACCCCCCACTATTAACGCGAGCCCTTAGAGAACAGGGTTGCATGAGTGGGAAGGGTAAGGGATTCTTGATAGGGTTGTTAGGGCTCATGCCTGGTCAACCGGGATCTGAAGGTTCATTAGGAAGTAAAGTTACTCGCCAGTGTCTTGAAACTTTTACGCCCTCACCCTCCTCCAGGCCTATCGACGTTGATTTTTTCGAAGTGGGTTAAAGGGGACACAGTAGGGGTCCAGAAGCCTGCTCGCCTTCTCACACGAGATAACGAAAGCAAATTTTCACTTTGAGAATCTTATATCCGGATAAATCACCCTTTCCGGTTTTTATAAAGCACTATATGAAAATGGGGCCATAAAAGCCCCGAAGGAGAGATACTCGAAAAATTCGCGGATCATGGCAATTACCTGAGGTGGAAGGTTCCAATCTAACGGCCTGTTTCCAGCCATCGACTGTATAATTTGCATGCGCCAAGTTTTTCGCCGTCATTCTTTATCCCAACCCTGTTATAATCAACGAAACTGGGGACGATTCACACCCGCCCTGAGGGTTTTCTACCCCTCCGCCCTAGTGTTTAGGATCTCCCGAATCGTTCTTAATTTCTTAGCTCCGTTTAGTCTTCGGGAGCTCATCTTTTATGCCTTTTCTCAAAAGGGTTGGGGAAGAAAACGAGTTCGACTTTCGTAGAAATAACGACTGTGATACATGCAGTCGTTCAAAATCCATGGCACAGGTGCGAGGAGACCCATCAATGGAGATAAACCGAAGGAATCACACGGAAACTTTCGAAAGCCCTACTTTTTGCTGTCAATAGGAGCTCAGAGAAGAGGCGGACTCAGGAAATGGATTCTGGATTAGCTCCAAACGATTGATTTGACGTCAGGTAAAGGATAACCTATTTTCTCGTCCCAGAAGGCATCTACCAGCAGGCGGTTATTTTTGGAGGGGCGTTGCTTCCTGCTCCCAGAGCTCCTTTTGGTTTTCTGTCGCTATAGAATTACAAATCGTCTGTCCTGACTCCGTTGTTTCTGAATAGGTTTTTCTTTGCAGAACCAGGTCGTAGCGTCGCGTGTGTGTCTTCAATTTAATCACAACCATTGGCTTTGTTTCACGACAAGGTGACAGACGACACTCAATGTCCGATAGGACGGTAATCGACCGAAATGAAGTTTGCGATTCTGTTGGAGCGCGATCAATAGACAGGAATTAAAGGAAGGCTCGCCGGAGACATACAATGACACTGAAACTGGACAATCAACCGCCCATCCACCACCACCCACCAGCTGCTGTCTGTCGTTCATATGTAGCTGCATCGGCACGAGCCGATTGAATGGCCAGCTTTTTAGGTGGAGCGCATTCCTCGCTCGTTGTCGACCCGATCGACCCCTCTACCTCCACCACAATGCTGAAGAATTGTCGTGTTGAATCCCAGAAAGACGAGAAAGGGATCATCGCCTGATGTGCCCGACCGGTAGAGATAATCTCACGATTTGTCGTGTGGGGGCGTTTTCACCCCGTTTAGCCCGATGAGTAGTCGCTCCTCACACACAATAGAAATGCAATGGTCCGGAAAGGTGTGTCGATACACCGTCTGGACACATCGTCTCGGTTTCGTTTCGATTGACAAACTCCGATGTGAAAGAAATCGGGTGAAGTCGGTGGGTAATGAAGTGGAAATATGGGCTGAATGGTTTTTCTTGAATGTCCCGATCATTTTCCCGGATTCAAAACTCGAACCAGTATGTTACGACCTGTTACTATCGAAATCCTGACTGGGAAAAAACGATGGAGAAATATAAACTTCAAATTTGAACTTGAAAAGTCCTGAAAAAGTGGTTTTCACACCAAAATAACTGAACCGCCCGTAAAAGAATTCGTAATTCCCTGCCTCTTTTATCAGTTTGATGCCACCCAGAAGGGTAAGGTCATAGGAATGGGGAATCCGTAGCTAAGGGCCGGAATGAGATTATCTGGGAAGATTTCGCTCAGAAACCAAGATAATCATTGCAAATCTTGATCCTGAACGTGGATTATTGCCAAATCGTTTGAGTACCTACAAAAACCCACTAAATTGGGTTTATTTGGTCCTCGACTGATGAGTATGCGCTTGGTAACCCAATTTCTATGAGTTCGTTGGAACTTGACGATCCATTACTCAACAATACCATCCGCTCATCTCCATATGAGTTTCCTTGGAAGGAGAAAAGTTGCTCAACTCAATCCGAGCTGAATTGGGTTAGAATTGATTTATTCACTCGGATCTAAGGATCTTTTCAAGAAAACAGAAATATTTCGGGTTATTTTAGAATATATTTGGATATTTTGAAACGGTTAACGAATAAAAATAACAATCAAATATCACTCCAACCACATCAAATCTAGACACTGAACACATGGGTTTCCGCTGTGCCTAACTACGGCAGGCCCGAGATTAAATCAGTTACAAATAAATAACTAATCAATACTCACAAAGTGCTTTATTTATCTAACTATTTATGGTTATTTCCCTATCTGTAGGCTATCAAAAGCNCCGCTCATCTCCATATGAGTTCCCTTGAGAGAGGAAAGATGCTCAACTCACTCCGAGCTGAATTGGGTTAGAGTTTATTTATTCACTCAGATCTAAGAATATTTTCAAAAAAATAGAAATATTCCGAGTTATTTTAGAATACATTTGGTTATTTTAAAGCCATTAACGAATCAAAATAACAATCAAATATCACTCCGCCCATATCAAATCTAGGCACTGGACTGATCGGTTTCTGCTGTGCCTAACTACAGCAGGCCCGAGATTAGGTCAGTTACAAATAAATAACTAATCAATACTCACAAAGTGCTTTATTTATCTAACTATTTATGGTTATTTCCCTATCTGTAGGCTATCAAAAGCCCTCGTAGGGGCGTTAGGTCCTGAAGAAGGAAATCTAATGGAAGTATTCAGAACTTGAGGCTATCTAGAAGCTCGTGAAAGGTTAGCCAGTTTAGAAAGTAGTAAACAAATAAATGTTCGGTAAATAAATCCTGTTGTCCTACCTAAACAAAAATTTCAAAGGCAATTTCGCAACTTAAATGATTCAAATGGATTATTTCAAGAGCTCGGGGAAGAAAGCGTTCAAAGCGCTTTCATCGAAAGCCTAGATTTCTTCCCATGAGAAGATCAATTCAGGTAGTTGAGGGGATTTCGGAGTTCCAAAACGGAAAATTCGAGAACTTTGAAGAATTTACTAACTCATTGGCATAATGGCGAGCTCTATTGTCCCCCTTGACTAAGTACGGTGGTAATGGTTTCCCGCAGTGAAATCCCGTCGTTGTTGACAACAAGTCAGCAGCAGCAGCAGCAGAAACAGCTTCAAGCTAAGTTCCGTCTCTGGCTAACGATGTAAATGCGTTGGTGGGGAACATGTTCTGCCCGTATGGGGTGCCGAAGGGAACACTCTGTAAACCCTCATCATCCAGTTATCGATGACACAGACACTGCTGAGCAATAGCCATTCCTACTGCCCCTCCTCGTAGCCAGCCTTCCCAGGCACTACACAGGCATTGACGAAAACTGAAACTCACTACCATCGCGATAAGCATGCCGTCTGGCAACAATCCATCAAAGCTCTTAACGAATAGCAGGAAATTCACTTACGGTATAACTTGAAGGCACTTCATCGGTGGCTTGATGTCGCCGTACGGTCGCCGTTCGTTCCACCTCGGCCATAGGAGACAACAACGGTCGGATGACCTAAGCAAAGCAGACATTAAACAAAGTGCAACGGACATTTCCCAAGCCGGATTGTCTGACCTTAAGCCGACGAATCCCGTAAAGTCTTCTATGTGAATAAGGAGCATCCCCGTATAATCGTACCGGTCTTACTTTGAATTCCTGAAAGAGGCGACTGGTTAGGTACAAGAAAGTGAACACAGACTTCCTGTTAGGCTTCGAATGGGATTCAAGGGGGTACTACTGGGTGGCTAATCGATCCAACCCTTCTTCACAGGAAACCAGGAGGTAGAAGCCATGGGTACCATGAGCTAATTCTATGGATGTGACCAAAGGTGAAACGAAGGTACCAGAACGCCTCCATAGTCTGAATGTGGTCATCGCAAGTGAACGTTCAATCGGAGCGGCTCTAGTGCGATCCCGACCATCAAAGTTTACCAACACAATAAAAGAAGTACGTTTCAAGTGGGTCACGGTCATGGTGCAATAATTTCACATTCGGGTGTAACGGCACCTGACGGGGCTTCCCGGTTGACATCCAGAGTCATGGTCCGTCATCTTCGAGAGAAGTTAGGAAAAAGAAGTTTGGGATGGTAGAAACTTTGAGAAAAGATATTTTTGGAAGCCACAAACGTTCTATCAGCCAAGAAGAGCGATTAATGCCCAAAACTCAAAAGGGCCAAAGCGAAGACTCCCAAAAGGACCTGAGTGAAGAATCAACACAATGCTTAAGCTTTCACAACCACTGGGGAGAAAGGAACGAGGCAGACAGAAATTCGTAGAGTAGAGTGATGCAGTAGGACTCGGTTACAAAGAGGGAATGTCTCGAGAGGGTAGTATTGACCCAGTCCTTCACGGGGTGGGATAGGCTAGGGCTAAGCTGGATATTGAGCAGAATAGGCAGAAAGGACAGATGGTATGGGGCTCAAATAGAAACGAAGGCACTTTCACGGGAGTCTTATCGAAATGTGGGACCAATTTCGAAATAGTTGCCAAGTAAGACACAAAAAAGCAAAGGTAAACATAAACAGTTACTTAAAAATATCAAAAACTTTAAGTCCTGAACAATAAGGAAATCGAAAGCTTACCGTTTGAGCCACAGAAATGGCATATGCCAAAAATAGTAATGAAATTAACATTGGATTAGTGTTGTTTCTGGTTGGGCATGTCCAACGCATAGAAGATGCGGGATTTGAGCTATTCCCAAGGGCGGTGCTTCGATGAGAAAATGGGCGGTACCGCGATGAATCGACGACGGCGGCGACGGCGGCGACGACGACGACGGTGGTGGTGGTCACTGGGAGGGGGGAAGGGACGATTCGGTGTAGCGGAGGGGTGGAGATGATGCCCGTCGATGAACGTTGCGCTGACTAAGCGTCCACGACAAGTGGAATAGGACAAGAAATAGCCATACGATTTTATTGTTCGGAATTGTGACTCAATTGTTTACTTGTTTGTCTATTTATTTACTTTTATTTGTTTATTTTTGAGAGTAAAAATTCACGGTAATCTGAAAAAAGCTACGGTTCAAAACACTCAAATATACGGATCACCATGGGAAACGGTATGGGTGCCATTACAGGATCATATGTAATAATGTTTGATTCAATATAGCATTTCATAATCAAGCTCATGGGTCATTAGGTTCGCTCCTCCGAGTTCCTGCCATACGATATTTCGAAAAAGCAAATAACGGATAGTCTGGCCTTTTCCGAATTTTCCAGATATCTTAAAGTCAGAGATTCCGAGTTCCAGTTATTCCCCTACCTATGTACGTGGTCGTAGGTGTACCTTCCAGATCTCTACCTGTTTTGAAATAGCTTGACTTTTGGAGGCAAGGATGAAGAATGCCTTGTGGTAGTAACCGTGAGTAATTTTTGGCTACTTTCAGCCAAACCATCAGGCGGGCTAGCCTAGTAAAGCTAACAAACATACCATCAGGCTGGTTCCAGGCGCGCTTCGAGAAGCTGCCTGCCAGCGACTAATTGTGGCTAATTAGGCTAGGGAAGGCTCTTCCTCACCTGCTAGTACGGGAGCCTTAGCCTGTATGACAATACGTTCGTCTGAAGAAGCTCCAGCATAGCTTTTGGGGCCTTACCACGTAAATTCCCTTCTACTCTGGCCCACACATCGAGAGTGGGCCCACCCTGCATGTAGCGCCTTAGCAAACTTGAACCTCCAACCGATCAAATCAGTTAATCGAAGGCAGGTTGGTCTTATCACTGATTTCACGAATAAAAGCGCTAAGGAGAATTGCAAGAACCTTCCCATTCACCATCCGATTTTCCCATAATCCGTTTCTTTCAAGTATTTTTAGCGATTCCCTCGATGTCGCTTTTTCAGTGAAAGCTTCCCCGCTGAAGGACGTGGTTCCGAACTCGATAGCATTATACGATGAAGTGTTGTAGAGTCGGAAATTTGGCGGAGTCGGAGAATTGTAGGGGCTAGTAGATCCAAGCTGGAAACGACTGGTTAGATTTTACTCATTGCCACCCCGTCCTCCTCGAGAAATCTGCACCTCCTGTCTTCCTGTCTTGTGGACCGAATCCCAGCTGGATACCCAAGCCACCTAAGCCAACCATCCTTTCCGCTCCTCCGGCATCTATCACTTACCTTAGTACCAGATATGAATGGGACCACAAATGGTCAAACTTGAACATTGACAGGTCTGAATGACTGTCAGCAAAAAACCCATTCAAACGCCATTCTCCAGCCTCGTCCCTCTTCCATCCTACATTCCCTGAACAGAAGTGTTGGAGGAAAAAACCAAAAGGGCTCTTTTCAAGGCAGGCGGAGGTGATGTACTGGCACGTGGCGCACTATCAAAGGGTGGTGCCGGGCTTGATCCAGGATCGTTATCCGCCTAAGCCAACCAAGCTTTCCCCCCGGGGTCGTCCACCCTTTAGGGATGACTTTATCCTCTACTTTTTAGAGCAGGAGTGCCTTGTGATCCCTAATTGGATTGTTTTTGCAATTGAGGTCCCAACCGTCTATTCGAGTGGTTTTTAAGTTCAGTGCGGATAAAAAACTATTACAACCTAAGTAGAGACCTACATATTTGGTAACAGTATTACTTGTTAAGGTAAATTTGACGGAATGCCAATCATCCGTCAGAAGAGTCCGGTTCGCCGGAACTAATAGTAAGTGCGAACTTGCGCGCAATTGCCTGCCTCACTACCGGGTCACCTTCTGTCCAAAGAACTGTTATGAGATCCATCGAAATTGGATTGATCTGAATTGTTTGTAAGAGGCCATTTTCCGAAAAAAAAACATTTGCCGATTTGGGGTGGTCTTCCAGCGTGTCATCCTCATGCGTAATCTGACGTTTTCATCGTAAATCTGTTGCTTCACTGACTGGTTCTACTTGTTGTTTGAAGTTGCGAAAGATGACGATTCACGGACGAGATTAGTCCCGATCAAAGTCTTATCTGGCCAAGCCATAAGGAGTAGTCATCAAGGGCTTGGGGAATCCAGCTTTCTCCAGTATTAGTAGTAATGTAGCCCTGGAGTTCGCTGTCAAAACTGGCCTCGATGGTACGGCTTAGTCATCGGAGCAAACGGACGGACAACGGTCAAAAACAGTTCTTCAAGTGCCATCACTGAAACAAGTATGGGACTAGTGAAGACACTTCACGGACACTCTCTAGGATGAACACGCTGGTCATTCAATTCGACAGACCGCGGAAACTCGTCCAAGGATTACTCATATTAAGTTGTTTTCTTATGCAAATTCTCTTATGCTTGACAAGTTTTTAGCCGTGACGATGAAAGTCAATCAACTGGTAGATGTTGTCTCCCCGCGATCGAGTCGAAGAGGATCATTGTTGCCTGCAATTCGCTTCGTCGTGAAGTAATCGAAAGCCTGTCCACAATCTGTTTATTCAACCTCATACATCCAGTTTTGGCTGAAAAAGCTCCTATTTATAGCGGCGCATCATTCGTTCCGCCATTCGTAAAAGCTGAAGTTGTAAATGTACATCCTTGGACTCTCCCTAGGAGGAACCAAACCCTTTCGCGGTCGTACACTTGAAAAGTTGCACGTGCGCAGTGCACGTGCACAGTTTTTATAGCAGAGTTATGGAAAGCTCAGGAGAAAAGGAACGATAGTACTTACAGACATCCAGTGTTGAGCACAAATTCAGAGGTTCTACCCTACCGTACTTTTTTATTCCTTAGCATACCATAACATACCATACAATACCATACCATAGCATACCGTACCATACCATACCATACCATCTATATCATGAAGGATAAAGGAGTCTCCGAGCGTCTATCAATCCCCTCTTCGGGCCGTGCCCCTCATCGACATCTAACGAAAATCGTAAGTGGGGTATTGAATGCGTATGTGGCCTTAACAATGCCTTGAGGTGGGCAGCCGATGTACAAGTCAGTGCTCTTGTCCTCCCAGACGAGTCTCGTACCAATTAACCGACCCCAGAAAGATGGAAGACTTGGTTGTCCTAGGTGGTTACCCATCCAGAATCCGAACCCAGGAATATGCGTATGTGTGAAAGTGTACCATTTGCAGTTACACCAGCTCCGCCCATATCGTATCATACCATACCATAGTACACTATATCAAATGGTACCATACCATATCATACATTACCATCCCACAACTACCGTAGCCCACATCATTAAAACCTGCATTCTAAACGAAATCGATGGATTAGATCGTTCATATCATAACATTCCTGAAAAAGGGTCCCAACGAGTCAAAGAAGGTGGTCACCTTTTTGGTTACTTCACTCTAACCTATGGTCATTGGGAGGGCTGAGAGGACGTTTTCCTATAACATCGAAACTAAGTCTTCATAAAGTGTAGTTGGCTGGTTGTAGAAGGGCCTGTTAATTGTTTCCTTCTATTGAGAGCGGAGTCGTTCAAGCCAACTCCGGAAGGAATAGATCAAACTCGCACTTATTGAACGTCTCAGCCGGTGGGCGGGGTGTGAGCTAATATGGGCGGTACTACAACCAGACTATGGATGGTTCGGTTTGAGTGCAGCTCAGAGCCCAGAATAAGTTGGGCAAACCAGACTAATTGATTGGAAATGGAGCCACTTCGAATCCCATTCACAGCCGTGAACAAATGTGGATCAATTAATGGCCTAATTTAAAGCTGATTAGCAGCATGATTTGCTGTCCCCGTTGAAATGATCATTTCCTCAGATATACATATGTTGGCTATTGAAATCCACTTAACCCAGATAATTCAACAGTATTAGTGGGTTGATAACAGGAATACTCGCTAGGATGGCTATCCCGTTCCAATGTTTTGGCCGCTGACAAATGGATTTTCTGCTTACAGCTTTTTCTTCGACCACATGCCCTACACCATAGTCCGAAGCAGCTATCAATTTTCCAATTCAAAAAGGCATAATCCAGTTCAGAAATCTTCGAAGAATAATAGAAACTGAGCAAGTTTTCTTGAATTGGAATTGTCCACTCAGTCTCGTCCCATTTCGACTTTTTTCTGTAGAAATGGAACTCTGAAGAACAATCAGAACAATCGCGTAATCAAACGCAATCACGTTTTTGATTGAAATTTGAACGCACGGCTCGTTCCTCTGCTTTTTCCCCTCTTCGTTACACATCTAACATTACCAGTTTTTATCTTTTAAAGTGTTTTTCTCTGAATTTTGGAGGATCAATGGGTAATGGGGCGATAGGACGGTTAAGGAACCGGTCTGGGTGCTACACAAGTGGGGGAACTGTACCTCTGACCTTATCGTAGCCGTCCAGGACGGCTCCCACGAGCTCTTCAGGGGATTTCAAGTCTTCTTGGTATTTTGTCGTTTCCGGTCATAATTTTGAGCGATGTAATGTATGGTCTGAAAACTGAGTTCTCTTTAAGGGTTGCGACGAAATGGCGATGGGATCATTTGCAGTTCCATGGTCAAGTGGGGGAGTGCTTCATACGTTCGGTGGATAGGAGACGAGCGATGGGATGAATGGACAAGTTTGGAACTCGAAAAGACTGTATTACGCAAGTCCTCGGCCGCACACTGTCTCAACCAACCAAAACCGGCATTTCTCTAAAGCAATACGCGCGTTCGAATTCGCCCAGGTAAAAAGCATGGGATGCTTATGGGATTTTCAACGAGGTGTCGCCATAGAGTTTTAGCCTAGCGGGAATCGTAAAATCAAAAACTTCTGGTGTACTTCGTTCGATGTTTATTTACGATTTCATTCAAGCGCTTTTATACAGTTTTCTACAATCCTGACCCAATTAAGGGATTCAAGGGTGATGTGCTTTCCTGGAACCCACAAAGTCAGGAAGGATAAAGGGGTGGAAGAGCACCAGCCCGGCTTAGGGACCAATACTTTTCTTTCAAAACTCTTCAGGTCCCGCCGAACTTCCAGGTTATATCTGAAGGGTTTCTACCGTTTTCACTCTTCGCAGGGATAAAAGATGATGTTTTCCCTCATTTCCCAATCGGTGCCGTTTTTTGGAATGCGTCCGCCTGAATCCGATACCCATTAGATTTCTAAAGGGGCATGATTACATAGTGACCTCCATTTTGACTTGTGGGTTCAGTCGCTGTTCAAACTTTTGAGCCCCGGACCACCTCGGACCGTGCCTGCGGTAGTGACTCCACTTACACTGAACTACCGTGGCCTCATGCTACTTGTGCTCAGGATACGACAACTCTAGCCGAAGTAATTGAACTGGCGATAAGCAAAGCTTGCAGTTTGCAAAAGTTTGCCGCCGTGGAATACAGCCTACGACTCGTCCTACTTCCAAATCGTGGTGATTACTATAATGATGAACCATAGTAATCAGGCCCAATGGTGTTCGCAGCCTTCAGTTTTGTGCATTTTTCTTGGGTTACTCCGAGTAGGAACACGGTCGGACAAGTAGGAATGAAGGAGTAGAAGTCAGCTCATAACCGGAGCACGCTACAGTGATACAAACTTTTGAATGAAGATGTAAGCCAAGCCTGGGCAGGGGTTCCCAAAGCTTCTTTCGTTTTCAATCAAAGGGGGCTTATTTTCGCCAGCCATCCAGTATTCGTTAAGTTCAAAATGCGATGAAGGCTTTGGTTCATCGCTTTCTTTCAGAGAAATCACCCTAAATCATGAATGAACGAGAACCCTGATTTCCAAGTGAATGTAAAATACCCGTCCGCTGAGTTACTCTTTGGCGATACCAAGCTGCCATAGGTGGTCAGCAACAAGCAACTGTATAAGGAACGGCTACAGCAGTTTTCATCTCTCGCAAGGTTCTTGGCGTCGATCGGCTTCAGGTATTTCCCCACTGAGCGTCACGATTAATTAGCGATGGTCAGCCAGCTTGTTTTCTGTCCTCCGCTGATTCATCTTCATTTCGAAACTAATCAAAAGCAGTGATGTACTGTTCGTCCCAAAGCAGTGGCTTTTTCGCCAAACAACTTTCAAATTTTTAGGTTTTTGAAATTATTTTATTAAAGATGAAATGTACTTCGAAGCTTGGAAAAAATTTATCTTTAAGCTCCCATGTTTACCATTTTTCTGATCGAATTACTTCTCACCTGAATGTCCCTTGTGGTCTCTCCATTACTTATAGGGGGGGAGACGGGCGTTAGGAACGATTTTGGGTAATCGATTTGCCGTACGCGGCTGTCGCGGACCACTCATTCGCCGTTATTACAG
>UZAF01016416.1:28870-51880 GCA_900617895.1 Haemonchus placei | reverse complement strand
AGAGGTGCCTGGCTGAATGGCCTATCAGAAGAGAAATGGCTCTTGGCTCTCTTGGAAATTATCTTTTACCTTTCAAGCTGTTCCCATTTACTGAATCCATTCCAATTTCTTCGTGGACGTATCAAAGCTATTCATTCAGATAGTATCCTTCGAAGCACTCCTATACCCTTTCTATCTTTTGTGGGTATTAATACCAAGGCTCAGACACCGATTGACAGCTGATAGGGCTTATTTTTGCCCATGCTGGTTGAAAAAAGTTATAGAGAGCAGCAGCGAAGGGCTGAAGTAGGGTGAGGTCGCTGACCTTGACCGATTCAGGTCCCATGTCCCTGAGCCACCTTGTCTTTCTCATCAATATTCAACGATTGAATGATAATGATTAAAACTGAGACCTGTTCACGTCTAAACTCAGAAAAATTTGATTTTCAAAGGACAACCGTGAAAACATAAAGATCAGTAGCTTCTCAACTTGAACTTAGTAGTTGTGTCACCCGAATTCCCAATCAAATNCGGATCCCAAACTAGAACATTTCAATAAGGAAATGGTTCTTTTTAATTGTTCGATTTTTTCAGATTGTCGAAGCAGTTCTAGCACACTGCATAGAAGTTTCATGCTCCTGTTCCAGCTGGGAATGGGAGGTGTCAGACGGACGGAGGATGAAGTGGCAAGTGGCGCACTATCACATATGCACGGTCAAAAGATCGAGTTCTGGACTCATAAACACCCAGGCCAAGGACGGCTTCCACTCCTCCGATATCGGGTGAACGATACCAGGTCACAAAGGATAAAGCACCAACTTGTTTACGCATTCAAGATGCCATCACGCTTGTGAATGCAGGGCGCATCCCATAGACGGAAATGGTTCGCCAATAAAACTTTTACTTCACCCTCCAACTGGTTTTACCCTACTTAAATATGTAAGGGCACTGCAAAAAACTTTACATTCAGTACTGGTACTATAGAAGAGTGTTTAGGATCAATAAAGGCATCTACCGCTAGAGTGGCTGAGGAAGAAATCCGATCGGAATCGAACAATTAGGTTGATCAATCGGAAATCACTCGGTGTGGGAATTTGTAGTCGTTAACCTCTTGGAGATATGATTCTCGTGATTGTTCCACTTTGAATCCCTCGATCCCCAGTCGAATGGCTTTTTTTGAGTGACATCAAGATATCGCCATCAGGGCAAAGACTTATAACGAGGTTGTGTGGAAAGAAGGGATTCCGTAATGTCATTAAATACTTTATATTTAAAACTGTCTTTTACAAAATGAAAATTGAACATGCTAAAACTTTTCCATCATTATCTATGTACAGGAATGCAATACACCACATAGTTAAAAGCTAAATGAATACTTAGGGTACTTAGGTTTAGTCATCTAATGGTAACTGTTCCCTAATGTCCTTCCGAGACGAGCTTATCATAGGCATCCAACGTGAGGAAATCGCTCATTTGCTCTTCAAGGGCGAACTTCTCCAAAAGTTCAGCTGCCTCAGGTAATCTGAAAAACAATTATTTCACAAAGTGATTCTGGAATGTAAACTGAACTACATAAAAATAAACAAAATAAATCAATGATCTGGAGAAGGCATCAGCTAAAGGCGCCGGTACCACATTTAGTGGTGCCACTCCCCGGTACCACAGTTCAACGAGAGGATCTTGGACCAAAGGCTGACTAGACTGAGCCTTCAGAGCCCTTACATCACCTGGTATTAGATTTTGTGGGGCAGTTTAGAGGTGTGGGCTTCAACATCGGCCACTTCAGAAGTCATAGTGCGTGCCTCTGTCATGCCATGCCATATCAAACCCTTATGCGATACTGAAGGGAAACAACAGCGGGGCGCATACCCAGAGGTAGCGGAATTCATAGAATAAACGCTGTTCCCTCGCTTTCTTTTCATATTCCTACCCTATTTTCCTTCCCTCGATACTCTGAAAAGATGTCCGAGGAGGAACCACTCCTCCTACATCTGACATCTTCTTCTTCCCAAAAGGGATGTTGGATCCCCTTGGTCAGGGCAAATCACCAGAAACGTGGTCTTAACACTAGCTAGAACTGATCGACTAAGTGAACACTGTATAGATTCTTCAGCAGTGGATTACAATCCTGAAATCCTGTTACAGTACCTGCTGACAACTGATCCCGCCCGGATAAGTCGCCTTTCGGTTTCAGCTGCGATTGTCTGTTTTACCAGTTGAGCATCGATTGTTCGGCCATCTGAAAGGCTTTCTCATGATCTCGTAGAACTTCTCTCGATTCAGAAATACCGTCAGGACAGCTCAGAACCCACCTTCTAATCGAGCGTCGTGCCTGAGCCATTGCCAAAGTTGAGAGCGACTGATTTCGGCTGTGGCAGCATCCTCCATCAGATTGTAGAGTGGTACGCAGCCAACACCACGCAGCCATGAATCGAGGTAGCCTGAAATTCAAAATTCTATTTCCCCCGACACAGAAGCTATCTACAAAAGCTTTTTACCTAGGGTAACGCTGATGTTATGTCGGAAACCATGTTCCGTGCGAGTGCCTTCAGGGATGGCTGTCAATTCCTGGTTCGTGGCGAAGAAGCCTTGGAGCTGAAACGGACCACAGTGACCTACTGCATCAAAGTCAGGGTTCAGGGTCTCACCTGCTTATCAATCTGATTTGGTGTTGGCATATGCTCGTCGAAGATTCTTTTAGCGATCTGTACCAATCCTGGATGGGCTACCCATGTACCATCATGTCCTGGAAGTAACTTCTGCTAGGGTAAGTAAGTGGGCGAAATAAATCTTCTTCACCAACCGTCTATCACTTCTCGGTCCTTGTCCTGATGAACTAAAGCAAGGGCTTTGCTGTTGGCGACCTGAAAATGGTACGGTTCTGCTGGAGTTTTATTCCAACGGCTTTTTGACCCACCTCATCATTCTTGATGGGAATTTGAGCGGCCATTCCACCCATGGCATGGATTCCTCGCTGATGGCATGTCTTGATACAAAGGAGGGAGTATGCTCGCATGAATGGCGACGTCATACCTGAAGTACGGTCCTTTACATGAATCTTTTTCGGAAGATCCCAACGTTTCTCCCCCAAAGACCCACCAATCTGGAATCGATCTGGCAACAAATATTTCCTGTGATTTTGGAACGTTTTGATGTAGGAGAAGATGTAATCCCAACGGCCACAATTCAATCCAACGATGTAGTCTTTCAAAGCGTAGATGATTTCGTTCATCTACAAAACCATTTCTCAGGTGCACTGGTATCAACTCAGGAAAGTCGAGCTGGAAGGACGAACTCACCTGGAAGCTGGCAAGCAGATGCTCAATGAGCACGGTGCATTTGATTGTTCCTTGAGGTAGACGGAGGGTATGCTCGGCATAGTCGAATACGTCGGCCCACAACTGTGCCTCTTCAGCGTTTTGTAGTTTAGGCAGGTAGAAGTACGGTCCAGTGCCCTTGTCCTTCAGAACCTGATAAATGGAAAAAGCTTATTGTCAAGGTATGTTGAGTGAAGAGGAGTTGAGTTTTTGGGTATTCAAGGAATCTTCCACTTACGGGAACCCTCGCAGTCAGCTCCAGCAGCGCCGAGCTCGATCCCTGGGTTTAGCAACTTCGAGCCCCGAGGACCTTCCCTTCCATTCCCGGCATTCCGCCACTAATCGATAAGATTACCGTATTATAATATTTTCCAGAAAAAAAGAAAAAACCCTTACAACATATTTCAGAAGAAAAGAAAAAACAAGGAGGGGAATAAAGAGTGAAGCTTATGGTGGGAGAGAAACATAGACCCATCTAGTTTAGGGAAAAGCTCGACCACAGGAAGGAGAACTTCGAAATAACAATTAACGTGGCCTCATTCGGTGACCGTGATGGCACCTCCTGATTCACACGCTTTAGGGTTACTGGATAGGCTTCCTTGGGTGAGGAGAATTTTTGCGATTCCTGAATATGCTTCCCTTTTCTAAAGTGGATACCCAAGTTATAATTTTTCTCAAATTTAATGACCCAATAGGTTTATGATGAAATCTCGATCGAGTAAGGCAACCACCTATAAAGAACTTCACCAAACGACCTTTTCTTCGGCCTTCCATGTTTTTTATGCCATCTTTCGGGGGGTAACGGAACTTCTCCCCGAATTCCCACGGCCTGAGCAGTGGTTCCGCAGCGACTCTCCGTATCCTTCCATTGGGAACTCAAATCTTTCCCTTCGTAGAGCGCGATCGCGTGCGGCGAGCGCGACACGCCGTTCGGGGAAAAGATGCTAGACCCATTTTCCGGAGAATGACTTTCGACAGCCTCATAATGCACGGTGTTAGTGGCGAGACAACTAGCTAGTGTCGCGAGCTTTCTACGAGTCGGGCCTGCCACTGTACTCCTCACCGTTATTAGCTCTGGACCACAGAAAAAGTTGGACTAATCTGCTTTTGATTCACATGGCTGTGTTTATGTTAACAAGAAGACTACCCTGTGTGACCAACCAATAAATTAATTTTGAAAAGCCTAAAAATATTCCTATGTCGCTTTTCCCAGCTCCTACAAGTAATACACAGTAAATAAATGACTTAATTAGAAGTGACTTGGTATTTTACCTTAGCATTGTGGAAGAGGAAAAGTCCAAAATCGAAAAGAGACCCGGATGTGGGTTTGTTATGGATCAGCACGTGCTTTTCTGGTAGATGCCAACCACGGGGTCGGACTTTCAGCACTGGAAAATTTGAGTATAAATACCTGACTTCTTTTGTTATCAATTAGTTCCTTACCAGAAACTTTTTTGTCCAAAGTGTACTCTTTCTTAGTGGACGGATGCTCATATGAAATGTTATTTCTAACGGCATCGTAGAGATTGATCTGACCATCGAGTTGATTCCTCCATGATGGTGTGTTCGAGTCTTCAAAATCGGCCATAAACACCTGAAAAACAACTTGTTTACTCATCCCAATTTCTCTGTTTACTTTAATTTAGGTGCTTATTATTCTACTGAATATCCATTGGACTATTCAATGAACAGAGTTCACCCACATTAGCACCAGAGTTCAGTGCATTGATGATCATCTTACGATCGGTGGGACCAGTAATCTCCACACGTCGGTCCTGAAATCATAAGAATGGTTTGAGTAATATTCACTTCAACTTCTCCTACCAACAAAGTCAAACGAACCATAAGATCCTCAGGAATTTCAGCTCCTTTCCAACTAAGATCCTCTCTAAGGTTGGCTGTGTCCGGTGAGAAGTCAGGGAAGTAGACTCCATCGTTGATTTCTGCAAAATTTTTCTTTCGTTACTTATTGTGGTTTTGCGCTGTTTGCGGTTTTGCACTCTGGGCAAATTTTTGACGATCAAGTGACTCTTCCCAGAAAAGACCTTTCAAATGACTGTAGTGAATTTCTTCCTATCAAAGGATTCCCTATTATCAGAACGGAAGGGTATCTATATACGCTATGACCCAACCATAACACACGTGTACTGGGAATTCGTGTCAGGATCACCCTAACGAGCCACGCGACTTTCGTGGACGTAGGCCACGATTTACGTACGGTCCCTACATGTTGCGGAAGTGTTCCTACTGTTGTTCGGCGCATTCAAGCAACAATACTGTAAGGCGATACCATGAATTGTTATAGTTTTCCATGCTCGAATAAGAGTAAAGGTCTCACCACGTGTATGGTTAGGGGCTCGAAGACATTCGCCCAGGTCATCCCTAGGAGTCGGTCATCTGGTGCCAGACTGACGTGTTAATCGACTGGTCCCTTCAAATCATTGCATACTACTTACACGTAATATACCCACAAGCTGAATTCGAGCGAGAGTGGCCTGCACGGGAGCTTACCAAAAGCACCACCGCTCTTGCTTACCATATTACCCAAAATTTTTGCTCATGGGAACTGACGCTTCTACGCTGAGTTGTTTTGTTTGCCAATGAGGTGCAGTGGTTTTCCAGTACTGGTAATCGCTGACAGGCAATGGAAGGAACACATACGATGCTGACGGGCACAAGGGAGGGGTAAGACTGACTCTTTCGCCATTTTCGAGGCTAATAATAACTGCAAACAGCATCAGGACTGATTCTGGTGTCGTCAGAAAGGCTACGGTCACTTTTTCTACTTCTTATCAGGAAGTCATGGTCCAACTCACCCTTTTGCTTTTGCACTCGCTTCTTCAAAAGTTCCTGTCGTCTTCCATCAAATTTGAGGTTCAAATCCTTGATGAAACGAAGTGCATCTGGCGTGAGAATCTTCTCGTCACCAGTATTCAACGGAGCGGTCAACTGAAATAGCTCCGCTGCTTTTACTTCCATTTTGGCGAATTTATACTGAAAATCTTACCACAAGGATCTCTTCATCATCGCTGCTGGCCGTAATCGTCTTGAATTGAGCTTCTTCAGTGGAACCTGTCAAAGCAGTGGTACTGGACATACCACCAGTGACTGCATTCGAGATGTGATCGAAGTAGCCGGTACCCACTTCCCGTTGATGCTTCACCGCTGAATAGCCGTGCCTGAAGGGGTTTTCAGTTGGATGGGTATTTGTATTTACTATGGAAGAGAGATGCCTGGCACTCACTGTTCAGCGGCGAACTCTGCTTCCTGGAGATTTGAATACGCCAACATTCCCTTTTCTCTGTAATTTCGTGCCAGGTCGAACATACTGAAGCTGTTTGCATGGAAACCGGCTAAGGTGATGAACTGGTACTTGAAACCAAGGGCACCGAGCTCCTGAAAACAGATACACTGAAGACTCTGAAGGGAGGAGATACTTATTCTGGCCCGGTAGGAGTCCTGAGTCCTGAGTCCCTTCCTTTTCATGGCCAGATCTTACCTTTTGGAATTTTTCCAATTGGGATGAGCTAAGATGCTTCTTCCAATTGAATGATGGCGAGCAGTTGTAGGCAAACATTTTGTCTGGATAGACCTGGAACAGCCAAAATAATTCGTCATCCTTTCTCCCTTTAGGTCGAGAGGGTAACCTTTCGGACTCCTTCGGCAAATTCTCTAGCATCAGCGATGGTTGGATGGCTGGTTTCCATCCAAATCAGATCACAATATGGTGCATAGTTGATGGCTCTCTCAATACAGTACTGTAGAGCCATTGAATCTTTCAACCTGAACGGATAAAGAGTTTTTGGTAGCATAGAGAAGTTTACATTGTATCAAGGATTATAAGAAAGTATAATGGAGTATGAAGAAGTATAACTGGACAGAATGTAGAAGAAGAAAAAAGACTTGCAAACCCTGAATGCCTACTGAAATGGATAAGCGAACGCCAAACCGCGGAGGAACTTCAAATGAAAAAGGAAATTTGCTTGAATGTAATTCAAGCATACTTGGTCACGCCACGCGCTTCGCTTCCATATAGATTTGCAGGGTATTCGAATACGCTAGTGTAGCAGTCAGAGCATTAATCGTTAGAGAAAGGCAGTCTGACAAGAAATATGAGCCTGTCCCTCAGATAGGCTGTAAGTTAAACCTCAGGAAGATGGAGGCTTCAACGCCGCGAATAAAAAATCAAACAGAATTAGGGGGTATTCAAAAATGCTATCAATCCTTGGTTTGCGGCCACTGCACTATCGCCCCCTAACACTCGATCTACCACTGAGGCTAACAGTATTACAGATACCATAACACCTCTCCCGACTTACTGGGCCTGGAAGCGCCAGCGTCGATAACCTAGCCTAGAGTCTTAAAGTCCTAGAAAATCGAATCTCAACCTTCAATTACAGAGAACCCTACNAGAAAGGCAGTCTGACAAGAAATATGAGCCTGTCCCTCAGATAGGCTGTAAGTTAAACCTCAGGAAGATGGAGGCTTCAATGCCGCGAATAAAAAATCAAACAGAAATAGGGGGCATTCAAAAATGCTATCAATCCTTGGTCTGCGGCCACTGCACTATCGCCCCCTAACACTCGATCTACCACTGAGGCTAACAGTATTACAGATACCATAACACCTCTCTCGACTTAGTGGGCCTGGAAGCGCCAGCGTCGATAACCTAGCCTAGAGTCTTAAAGTCCTAGAAAATCGAATCTCAACCTTCAATTACAGAGAACCCTACTGTTTTTACGGCTGTTTACTCCGCCTGGAGGAGAATAAGATCTGATGATACATTTGGTTCATAGTAAATAAGTACTTGAAGACTATTTTAGCTCAAAGTACTCTTTTATCCTGAAGGCTTTGAATTTTTACACATATTCTTACCTATAGAATCCTTCTACGGTGCGTCCAGCATCTCTGTCAATGAATGGATGATCTCGTTCGTCAACATCGCTGTAAAATCCACACATTTTCCCATTTTCGAATGAAAATCTTCATTAAAGACGATCTGACTGCAGATAGCTCTAGGATACCTGGTCAGTAATCGACTGGACTCGGCGTCGGTTCTGGCAACGACAATCGTCGGAGCTCCACAGACGTCAGCAGCCAAACGAGCAGCATTCAGATGCCGAATATGTTGAGCAGTTGGTATCAAAACCTCAAAAATTCGAAGTGATTTTCATTCCTTGATGCCTACCCACTCCCAGCCGCTTACCTTTCCACCCATGTGCCCGCATTTTTTCTCAGAACCCAGCTGGTCTTCAAAATGAACGCCGGCCGCTCCTGCTTCGATGTAAGCCTGAAAATTGTGAGTTAAAAAGATGTCCGCGACTCTCAAAAGCTCCCGAGAAGGGAACTCAACCAGATGTGGAATAATTGAGGGATTAATAAGTTAGTTCAAGACCTCCACGTTAGGATAAGGTAAAGTAAATAAGGTAAACAAATAAGGTCAATAANTGGTCTTCAAAATGAACGCCGGCCGCTCCTGCTTCGATGTAAGCCTGAAAAATTTGAGTTAAAAAGATGTCCGCGACTCCCAGAAGCTCCCGAAAAGGGAACTCAACCAGATGTTGAATAATTGGAGGGTTAATAAGTTAGTTCAAGACCTCCACGTTAGGATAAGGTAAAGTAAATAAGGTAAACAAATAAGGTCAATAAGACAAATATGAGCAATTTGGCTAATATGGGCTTATTAAGCAGCTTGGAATCACGAATTTCTTCGAAATTTCCAATTTTTTCCAATTTTTCAGTCCAATTTTCCGACCCTTTAAGGATTGCTGAACCCCATAGCTTGCAACCCTCTCAGAAAGTGGCCTACACAGCCCTTTGGGGAAAATCAACTGATCTCTCTGCCTTTTCCATTGGCGTTCGCCGTTCTAACAGCTTTGTTTACCCCATTGTAGTTTACACTAGACGCTGATAACTAACCGACGACTCTGTTGATTGATATTCTGTGTGATATTGTGGCCGATTAGAGGCCAACCGAATGATAGGAACGAGTTGTACAAGCATATTTTACAGGAGAATCCTTGAGTCACCCAAATGGGAGCATGACTGGTTGTAATTTATCGAGTTGTTTACTGTTTGTTGATGTTTTGTAGAGACCCAGCGACATATAATAACACTATACAGTAAATATGTAAATATGGTTGATATGCTGATATGGCCATGGTTATGGAGCATTTGAAAAGTTAGATTAGCCATTATTAAAGTATAGTAATTTGTAATGGCACTATAGTAAATAAATAAATAAATAAATAAATAGGTAAATAAGTAAACAAATAACAAGAAGCTGCGGTTCAGCGAAGCCTGGGAGTTGAAAACCTTCCATGAATTAAAACTGCATGGTGGCTAGCCCACTTGGGTGATACCAAACCCTATGGGAGGNTCAGAACGGACTGATCGGAGGCAAGCGTCATCATTTCGTTTTTTGAGAGTAACTTCCCCGAAAGGCTACAATGGGAGCCTCTGAAAACCTCGGAGGGCGTTCTACCGAAGCAACTTTCTTCGCAGCTTGGAAAAAAGAGAAAAATTGATGATTCTGCAAAAAGGCCTTAAGTACATTGCGAGGTCGTGGCAACATCGCCATATTACTCCCATCCAGTATGTCATTGAATGGGCATGAAAGATGTTGTCGTATGTGCGTAAACAACGGGTAGGGAACAAAGTACGGGCAGTCCCTTGTTATTTCCAAAAACTCCAGGGAATACTGTTTTCCGTGGATCAACTCGAAAATATGAAAAATCCTGAGTACCTTCATCAATTCAAAACAGTTCAGGGCTCCTCCGAAACCGGCTTCAGCATCGGCAACAATCGGTGCATACCAGTCTCGTTGAGCCAGGTAGTCTTCAGCTTCGACGGCTTCAATCTGAAACATCAGCAATTGGCCCGGCGTTCGGAGCTACTTGGTAATCCTCCCAAAAATTTGGCTTTCCACCAGTCCTCCCTCAGTCTTTAAGAAGAATCTAGGGTCCAAAGATTACCTGATCTGCCCTTCTGAGCGATCGATTGATCCTACGGCATAGTTCAGGCCCAGAATTGGCTGGGTACAATGATTGATCTGGGTACATATCGCCTGCCGTATTAGCATCGGCTGCCACCTGCCATCCTGAAATGTAACCAGTAATTCACAGAGAACATCTCTGGGAAGGCATTTCAGTACCTGACAGATAGATGGCTTTCAATCCTGCACGGACCATCTGTACAGCTTGATTTCCTGTTTGGGCTCCCAGAGCAGGTACAAAGGGTTCCGTATGGAGTAGTTGCCATAGCTGTAGCAGAAAGTTGAAGGATTCGAAAGGGCTACGAGGGGATAGACGTGGAACTGACCTTATTAGCCCCACGAGTGGCTAGGGTGTACTCGATCTCCACAGATCCTCGTAGTTTCAAGACATCTTCAACCTTAATGGGTTACACCTTCGGATTAGATAGTGATAAAGGAAGATATTCAAAGATATTACGTGATAGTCTCGGATGATTCCTTGAAATCGTCCTTTAGGGGCAGCCTTGACCACCTAAATAGTCAGCAATAAGTCGATAGAGCGAACGGGCGAAGAAAATACTCGAAACAGTAGGCTATCCATCAACTGGTATTGAGAAAAGTAAGAGATGTTACAAAGTAAAAGTAGTAAACGGCGACATTTAGGGGTATATCAATCGATGATAACATATCATTTGAAAAAGATAAAGGACACAAATAGAGTTATGGATTGATCGGACCTGACACGGGCCTTTTTTGGGCCCAAGGCCGTCCATGAATCCTTATCAATAACAAAATACATGCCAATTATCTGGCATGGCCCCATGTTCGGAAGTGGGAATTACCCATTCAATGATTACGAGTTAACAGCTCAAACTTGCAGAAGTCGGAGTTCAAATTGTTGTCGCTTTTTTATTGAAGTTTATCTGAGTTCAATTGAAAACACCTTAACGTACCTGATACCAGTTCTTAGCGACCTGCGTCGTCATGTTGTGGGTGTAGATCGGACCGGAGTTGGGCGGCGACTGGCTTTTATACGAGACCACCCCCTTCCTGGTCAGACACTACGATGAGAGAGCACACACAACTATCGATAACGCTGTGATGGTAACTGAGGGGTCAGAACAGAGGGCTAGTAATCGTTCTTTGATGTAGCTATTTTTGTGGGCTACGGGTAGCCATCGTATCGAGTAGGCCGTCCCAGTACAAGTCCAGGAGGGACTTCGGCAGGCTCTGGAGAGAGTAGACTATTCACGAAAAACTGGGAGTGGAACGGGCAGGATAAAGGCAGGTGAATGGCAAGTGGCTTCTACCTCAGCGTATGCATTTTGACGAAGCTTGTCTTCAAGTTATCCTGTGTAACCTATTACAAGATATAAGCTTGTAATCTATTCACTTGTTTATTTGTTTATCGATTTACTCCCTTCCTTAATTATTGACTTTCCTATCTATCTACTTGCATATTCATTTGATTAATGATTATTTTTGCTTACTTGCTAATTTGATCATTCACTTTCCATGTTTACTTAATTACTTAACCGTGCCTTCCAAATTGGACCATTATAAATCATTTCCGTACAAAAAGGGATGATACCTTATGTGGTCATATGGTTTATGGTTGTTGACCTCTCAGCAGGATCACCCTCTATGTCAAAGCCTTCCGTCAGAAGAATTTCGCGGAGAAACTCGAGCTTAAACAAACCTTTCTCTACTCGAAGACCTTTGTCTCATTGGGATTACTGCACAGACTGAATCCAATAATTTTTAGAATTTTTTGCATACAACAAGAATTTTAAAAAAATGCTTTCAGAAAACCTTTCAAGGCTACGACACTTTTTCTTACTTTTTCATTTTTTGTGACAATAATGACCTTTAAAAATGACGGTAAAAGGGTAATCAAAAATATGCTTTTGACTTTGCCACTGCCTTTAGCAGCTCACATGGGAAGACGACTGCATCCGATCCTTGAGTACGAATAATAATGATTGATCCGTTAGGCAGTTCCCAGATAAAAAGTGAAAGGATAAAATAATAAGGTTTCAGGATTCATAAGGTAATAGTAGTAATAATAATAATAATTGTAAAAATAATAAAAAAATAATAATGTACAGAAGTCTTCAAAAAAGTCTTTTGCGTAGATTTTTGGACGCTATAAACTGTGAGTTGTGGAGAGGTTTTACTGTAAGTATTTCAACCCAATTTGAAAGCCGGTTGTTGTTGTGGAAGCCAGTAGACCTGACCTTCGCCAACCAAAGAAAAGTTGAAGTGCACTGTCTAAGGTAAACAGGTAGAGAATGAAGGTAAGTCAATCATCAATCACACTCTGCTGTTTTACTCGCCACTAAGGGGTAAATAAGATTCTCTTGAAAACAAAGAACGATCAGCTCTTGAAGAAACTTCCTCCAGGATACGCCATGTATTCGCATTTCATTGATATTTGGTGCAGTCAAACAAAGTCAAGGACTTAGAACTCGGCAAAGTGTACCAGAGAATTCGTATAATCAAGCATGTTGACGAATTCCCATGAATGAAAATCCAGAATCGAAGCCTTAGTACCCCAGTCCCACTATTGCTTCTTGCTACCGATGTTCGCAAAAAGTGATAGTATTCGAAAGTATAGGAATTACCAAAATAATCAAAAAAAATCAGAAATTTTTGCAAAATAATTGAAGAGCTTAGCTCTGCTCAGTCCAGAACAGCCTCCTTGTACTGGCGACTATTACTCAGTATACAAGGCAATATCGCCCAGTATTTCTAGATATTGTTATTGTCCACAAATCAGTGAAACACTGTTTTGCTGTGGATAACGAAGCTCTACATGGAGAGCGGTAAAATAAAAAGCCAATGTTGATCGTGAAGAGCGTAGGAATTTTTGAGGTGGCGAGCAACTCCATTTCTTTCAACGGGATGAACAGTTTGAGTTTCACCCCGTTCTGGTTCTGCTTCCGAAAAAACTCAACTTTTCTTTTATGCTTGCTTTTCATTTTTTGTTTTACTATTATTTTATTTTCTATTTTTTTAACTTTACTTTATTTATGGAGCAAAATTTGCCTTCACAAGGGTTATATTCGTTCATCGTTATAGTTCCCAGTATCAAACATGCCCACATATCTTTGGGAGCATTCACCTGAGGAGTCAATCTGATAGGGGCTTAGATCGGTATCTTTAAAGATCATCGAGCACGTGTACTTTGGACCTTCGCCATCGGGATGAACCGGCTCGTAAAAGCCGTTCCCAGGGCGCGGACCACGGAACGTAGGATTCGGGGATCAGAGACCAGAAATCATCTGTAATCAGTCATTGAACACCAACAGTCAAAACTGTCTGGTTTCGATTCACCTGGCTTCTAATTAGGGAAGTAAGTGATACCGGACCGGATCTCACCTTGAGATTTCATCCGATACCTACAATAGGGTAGGTACTCTCTGGAACCCTCCTCAAAGTAGTGGTATTGGAAATGGGTCCTGTTCTAACATATCCATGGAATGTGTATGGGGTGATGCCCTCTACAATGGATGAGTTAGTGCAAAAATAGAAATTAAGGAATCCTCCATAATCGAGTAGAGGTTGAGTGATCAGCGATGTACCAGTCTGTGGGAGGCACATGGCTGCTGAGTAGTTCTTCAGTGGGTTCGTTCCATGTTGGAAGGAAGGTCGACCGTTTTGAAGATTACTCCACATCCTTTTGATAACAGTTCTATCGCGAACTGCGGCGAAACCAGTAGTTGCCAAAACAAAAGCAATCACGTGGGTTGCGATAAGAAGGTCGACGCAACGAACGGCGATAGTTTCCTGGGGGATTCCCCTTATCGAATATTTTGTCACCACGGTCACCTCAAGTGCAACTTCTCCAATGATGCATGGGGAAATTCTGCCATCGCAAAGTGAGCATTGTGATCACCACAATACCGATCCTCTCTTGGTAATTCTGGAACCCATAATCTTCGCTCCCAACCAGGCATTTTTCAGAATACACTTGCTCAGAACTTTGCAAGACATTGGATTCAAAGAGAAACGTGATCAGAATCGCAATCAGTCAGTTGGTTATTCGAATTGGGTGCCACTTGAGCGCATGCATATTGAGAAGTATAGTCTTGATGAAGCCAGCCCGTGACGGCGATGGGGCATTTCGAGCCGTACCCGACGGCTAACAGAACGAGGACTGTGCTCGTGCCCTTACTTGAAACCGCTTCGAGTAACCTAAGTTCAGTACAGCACAGTGACCTAAAAGTGGTATCCTTGTGCACAGCCAAAATACTAGACAACTGTCAACGATTTTGGGGAACTCACTCCAATTGAAGATCCCTCTGTCGCTCTGTTCTCCCTTTCTTTCCAGAGTGACCGAAAACACCCATCTACCTACCATTGGCTTGGTTCCCAAAAGCCATTCCAAAGCTTCTGCTACTTCAACAGATATGGAAAGCTCACAATACCTTTGCCAACGGCAATCTTTTGTTTCATCTCAACTTTCTGTTGGATTTGTCCCCATCAATTCCACCTAATGCTCCATAATACACATTACTTTTCAAAGTAATAAAAAAGTGCAGTGGCCGAGTAGAGTGCTACTTTCGTGCTTGATTTTGTTGTCACTTCTCTCAAAGTGCTGACCTCTTAAAGTTAAGCACATGGGCAGGGGTCAAAGTTCGTGTACACTTCAGCGAGACGCCATATGACTTCATAGGAATGCGTGGAAACAAACTGTTCCCACTGCCCTATCCTTTACATTTCCACATGTCCGCTTGCTTACCTATCTTTGTCAGGTGGAAAAGCGACCAGATGAGAGGCTTCTGTTGGGAACATAAGGATCATTGCTGATATACCGAGCCGTTACAGTATCTACTGATGAGCCACAGCACTATGTTCAGCCTATATAGCACACATTTTTAGAGCCAGAGAAAGTTTTGCAGGTCTCTGAACGAGAAACGATTCTGAACCATGGCAAGGGGTTCCTCGCTCAGACTTACGAAGGGAAAAGCACCGGGTTGAGCGGAAAGGGACTCTGAGTTGGGATGGAAGGAATATTAGTTAGAATGATATTGGCTTACTGAGAGGGCGCAGGGCACGATCACAAAATCGAGTGGTCCCCTCTGGCTACAAATGCAGGAACTTCAAGCCCCGTGAACGTATGATACAGTAACTTCCTAGTGCCGCAGCACTCACCCCGTGGGCTTCGTCTGGGGTACCTTTCTGTTGTGTCGTATATGTGACGGGTGTTTGAAGGCACTTGAGTTCGGGTTACTGTGTAATACATTCACGGGACGATTAAATCCGTCTTGTCCAACTACATCGTTACCTTAAACTCTATTTGCCCCATTCTTTACATCCTCTCTATTAATTTCAGGCGACCTCCCTCTTTTTGAATAATTGGACCTCGGATACGTTCATATATGAAGAGCCAGGTTTCACTTTACGCATAATATGTACGGACTTCCACTACGGAACCTCCATCCTTACTGAGTGAAGTCAACAGCCATGGACTCCTTCCCTGGAGGTCGCTACCGCTGTTCGAATTCCCTGACGAACTTTGTACTTCATATTTTGGAGTTAAGTGCATGTGTCCAATAAATACCTTTCAGGAAAGGCTGTTCTTCGCAGGAGTATCTCTCGCACCCTGTCAACCTTGAAGTGTACTACCCTTCACAAACAAGAGGTATTTGGAAATCTGAAAGGTCAAGACTAATGAAAGTGCATCAATCATTCAAAATCCCCATCGTTTGTTCTAATCAGCTTTGTGTCGTAAAGGTGAAAGTCCAAGGCCTTGACAGTATGTTCTACGCCAAGCCCTGTTAAATGAGTCGTACTTCCCGCGATAAGAGGTCTTCGAGCCACTCCTGTAACTTCTGTCACCTTTTCGAGTCAGTACGGAAGCAATTAGTAAGCATTTATTGAAAATCACAATATTTGGTTTGTAACCCATTGAAAGCTGATATGACGATTCGTTTGTGGGAGACATTTAGCAAACCTAACTGGGAATGTCCGAAGAATGATTTAGCTGACAAATTTCGCGAAACTGTAGAAACAAAGCAAGAAAGAAACTTCGAACTAGAGAGCATTTCTAAAGTAAATTTGACAATAATAAGAGTGATAGTTTCTAAAAAGGAATGAAACCGTACCTACAATCTTTTTGCAAATTTATTGTGCCTTTCGGAGATTGTAGATGAAATAGTTTTTCCAAAAACTTCATAATCCCCATGATATCCTCTATAAAATGAAGAGTTCCACCATTAGCTTACATTCACATAAACTTGCTTTTGTCGAATTTGGGTGAAATCCTGCCTACAATTTCCACGGGGATGTTGATATTGTGAAATAGGTGATGTGGTGGCAAGGAAGCGGGCGCAATATCACTCACGCTTACACTCGGGATCGAATTTCGAAATCCCCCCATTCCAACCATGTCCCCCATCAATCTGGTATTGATTAACTGGTATTGAACTTGCCTGGGAGATAAAAGCCTTGACTTGTACATTAGCTGGGCATCGCAAGTCATTGTAAAGGCCATATAGGCCACCTGCGCATTCAAAACGTCACTACAGCACTGGATTGTAGTCGAACGGAGGCGTATCCCAAAAACGGGACTGATTGGCGCCTAACAATAGGACTTTATCCACTTACTGTATATTTCTTTGCGCTGAAACCTTGACAGAGCCCCTTCGCCGCTAACGTATGCCAAAAAGGAAGGTCCGTGAAAAACTTTTCCATCTACAGTCATCGAAAGGCACAACAACGCTGCCAAGTTGAACCAATTTTCAAAGCTCGCACAAGGGGAAAGCCTGGGACTAAAAAAAGTCTTGGAAGCAGAAAAGTAAGAGAAGCATTGGCACCTGGGCAGTGCTCGTTATCTGGCGCGTGAAAATGCGACAAAGTGAGAAAGCAGCAAAGAACAAAATCGACACCTATACAAGAACAACTGCTCAACATCACAAATAATTATTTGAGCTCAGGATTTGTCTAAAGTATGAATGACGAGACCAACGAGAAAGTTTTAATTGTTACTTTTCGAACTTGTGCTCTGAGAGCGATCCGACGATGCCGTCCCGTCCGAGCTCTCCGATTCCGAACTTGATTCAGAGTCAAATTTGCTGAAATGAAAAGGTCAGGTATCTTGAATGGATGCTAAGTTCCTGGTTATAAGTTCAGAATACCAAAACAAACCGAGTAGCCACTCTCGGACCTCAAAAATGGTTTGCTCATGAAAAACGTTTTGTCTTTGCCAATCTGATGCAGCATGCGGATTCAATTACACGGATGTCTTAATACATTAACTTTTGTTTGGGGTGAAAAAGGTGCTGAATCGGAGGAGAAGGCGTTGTATGAGACTTCGGTTCCCAGTCGGATTTCGTAGCCCACAGAATAAAAGGGTGATGCAGTCGGCTTACATGGACATGAAGGTAGAGCTCATGACAATTTAGATAAATGTTCATGAGGTTAATCGAAACTAGTCAAACAAATTGGGTTGTACGAGATTCCAGCGATGGAGTTGTTTTCTGTACGAGTTTTCGATCGTATGTAAATCCGTAAGGAGTTGGGTATAGCACCCCTACCTGCAAGAATCGCTCTTCACTAGACATTTGATCTACTGGGGAATCTCCTAAACCATTCCGTGGGTTGTGCTTTCAAGTTAATGCGAGACAGCTCCCGTAACACAAGAAATCGGTCTATTTGTGGAAGTCAACGTAGGTGAAAGTCCATACCTTCCACTGCCTGATTTGATCTCTGAAAATGATGAACCAGACGAGGTTGGAGTGATCGACCTGCTTCCAGTACTTGTAGACAACCTAAAATTTGCCTTCATCACTTGTGCTTCACTCCATTCCTCAAGTGTGACCCATTCAGACCACAGATGGGATTCTACTCATTATGAGCTCCCTGTGAATTGGCCACTAACCTCTCCTTAGTGCTTGAGCTCTTTCGTTCGAACCTGGTAGATTTCGCTTCGAAATGTCGTGTACGCACACCTAACTCGTCGAAAATTTCTTCCCTTAGGTGTTCGAGATCGTCCTGAAAGTTGGAGACTCCATTCAGTGAGTCGATAGATTGTAAAAGACAGCCCACCCAGGAAATCTGGTCACTCCATTGCTCCATAGCGACATCCACTGCTTCATTGATCACTCTGAGTAATATTCTGGATAGAAAGAAATCGCCGAGGAAGTATGAACGCATACCCATCGGTGAAGACTTCTCGATCAATTACGTAAGAATAAACAGCGTCCTTGAACAGATCGAAGAGAAATTCGTCTTTAGACGGCCGTCGACCACCTTCACGTCTTCTATCGGCATCTTTCCATGAAGTGCTCTTGGGGGGTGGAAGAGGAGGTTTTGGTTTCTGAAAAAACCAAATTTTCCAGAGCAAGGTGAACGGGTTAGAGTTTCGCACAAACCTTTCTATGCAAAGGTGGCTGATAATCCTTAGACTGCAGCAGTTTCGGCTTAACGTCGATGCCATTCAGTGGAAGACGTAAGGCTGGTGGCATTCGTCCTTGTGAAGCTCCAACGTATTCGGCCAAGTCACGATGTGGACGAGATAACTGGGAAGAAATTTGCTAGGGTGAAAATTATATAAAGCAGAAATAAGTCTGCAAAAATTGAAAGTGTGTGTTATGGAACTGATATGTTACCAAATTATGAAATTACTAGAACGTATGATATTTGTAAGTGATGTAGAGGCAAGTGGCGCCCTATCAAACACCCCTGGTCACGGGTTCGAATCCCGGATCGATTTCCGTTTGGGCCAACCAAGCCTTCCATCCTTCCCGAGTCGGTTGATTGTTACCAGGATCGTCTGTGAGAATAAAAACATCTTGTATCTCGTGTACTTAGCCAGCCACCGCAATCACTGTAAAGGCCTCATACGCATTCTGTATGTCACTACCATTCTGAATGGAAGTGATATGCGGGCACGCAACCCTCAGACGGGATTGAACATCGCCAAAAACGTCAACTCTTCCATAGTGTAAAAGATAAAGGGCGTGACGGTCAGAAAGCAGGAGAATCGGTTCCACTCCTACCGATGTCGACGTTTTGTCCATTAGTGGCCAACCATATGAGACAGTCCCGCCATCGCACAGATTACCACTTTACCCCGTATGGTCTATGAAAGGGCGATTACTGCCGTGTACTTCACGGAAGATATTGAGTCCGGAGGATTCTGTGCCCAACGGATTAGTTCAAAAGAGGGTACTGGCGAGAGGGGCGATTACTGCCGTGTACTTCACGGAAGATATTGAGTCCGGAGGATTCTGTGCCCAACGGATTAGTTCAAAAGAGGGTACTGGCGAGAGGAAGGGAAATTTGTTGATTTTTTCAGCTTACCTTGATATCAGCTCCCCGATACTCGATATGTGAAGGACATTACGATTCAGTGGTAATTTTTGATCACACGGCGGCGGTCCAAATATTAAGAGTTGGCAAAAATAGTGTAGGGTTCACTGATGGCTAGCGTTTTCGAGAAATAAGTGGGAAATGCCCTACGGGATGGCAGATCGTGGTGCAAAACTTCGACCCGGGCGAGACACGAGCCCGCACTTGTGCATTTCGGACAGCATGTTTTCGTCCTTGCCCATTCCTGAAACCGTAACTGGGAGCAGAATCTGAGGACATGACAAGTACTGCTATACTCGATTAGTAAAAGACATCACGATTTAATCGTAATTTTTGATGTTTTCGTTTTTCAATCAAATGATTGCTTTATTAGAAAGGCTAGCGAATGTTCAACAGTTCACTTCTTCTTATTGTAGAGACAGACGCCATTCAGGATCTGGTTCTTTGGCGTGGTTTTGAAGATGAGGTTGCATCCGTACTTTGAACCCTCGGGGAGATTACGAACCTTAAAAGGAAAATTACTAGTTTTCGCCTTCAAACATGAGCTGCTCTAGTGACGGCGTGTAATGTGCTATTCGGTGTACCCAGCAATCACTCCTTTTCTATCTTGGTTTGGTACGTCTCTTTCGAAATACTCGCAGCTGCTTAAATTACATTCTTGAGCAGTTGCGGGTTAATGGAACAACGAAATGAATGAAGTGAAAAGACTGGTTTCGAAGAACTGAAAGAAGTGGAGTTGTGTGGCTAGGGATAGAAAGAACATCGTTACGCAATAGCTCGAAGAACTGAAAGAAGTGGAGTTGTGTGGCTCGGGATAGAAAGAACATCGTTACGCAATAGCCCAGTTTTGATGGGACCAGCATAGTAAGTGGCATTCTAGGACAGCTCCATGTTCCGAATCTTATTGGATAACCTTTGTCCTGGCAATCGGGCTAGATTCCTACGACTTATGATGGTAACAATTGCTCCACAAGAATCACGCATTCTTCGATTTCATACTTACCTTCTTTTCGTTTTTCTTGAAGCGGTCTCTGAAGGTATTCCAAGTCTTTACTCCTAGTGGTGAGGAATCGTCCTTCGGGAAAATCCTTAACATATGAGATTGCATGTTTAGGGAAGTGAAGGAAAGCTCTAAATGGATGATTAGACTAACTTTTTTCCTTTGATAATCACGTCGGCCTTCACACTACCCGGAGACTGCAGATATTCCAGTGCCCTCTTTTCCAGCTCATCACTCCAATCCTGCATGTAAATTTTACAGAGGTACAAGTTCTATTTAGCTGAATTCTTGAAGGCTACTAACTATTTTTCTGTTCAAAATGACGCTGAGTTCTTTGAAAGCTGATTTCGCCTGTCTATTTAAGGTCTCTGAAAATGTGTTTGAGAGTATCGGAATGGCTCTGGCTAGTATGATCACAAGAATTTTGATACTATGAAATACGTCTGCTTTGCCGTTAGAACTCACCGTAGGAGGCTACATTCAATAGGAAGTAAGTTAGCACTGTGAAGATGAGAAGCATTTTGAATGTGACTGAATTCTCTGGCCACCCCTTCCTATTTAAGGGGCATGTACATTTTCAGCACCTAAGGGTTTTTTGGCAAAAAATGATTTTGTATCACGATGTATGTGTATCGACAATCAGTGGTTCTAAGAGCTCTCTCATGCATTTCGTAACGATATCAGAAAGTAGTATTGGTTTTTCGCTTCCGAGGGGGTGTACAATGATGATAGCTGAGAGAAGAGCAGCTCATCAAATAGCCTTTCGTTGCGTTTATACAGTTCACCAATGGAGCGAACAGAGCAAAACTCCTATTCATATCGATATGTGACAACTTGCAAAGCTGGTGACTCGTTTCTGTCCTAAACCCCCTTGGCATAGCTTAAAAGAAAATGCTGGGACCACTTGGGGGAACAATCTGTTTGGTGAATACACAGTGAAGAAGTTAAAAGACGGATGCGTATCTACTCAACAGATGGTCCGTACAACGGCTGGAACAGCGGAGCTACCAAAGAAATCCCACAATCCTAAAAATTTTGAGAACGCGAAAACCTAAAACCTCGAAAATCACGTGCAGAAACCACTACTGAAAAGAATAGTGCTGAATAGGGAGACGGACAATAGTATCGGTTTTGTCGCGCGCGACAGTAGCGGACCATTCGCCTTGTTATTACAGCTCTAGCGTTTTTCATACCGCTCAATCGATACGCGATTATTTTTTTTGGAATGATTCTGATGTTCGTTCGTTTGTTCCTGCACTTCGTACTTGCTGCTGCATTCATTCGCGCGCGGCGTGTCTCGCCGCGACGCGACAGCGTACTGTGCTTCTTAGGCGGTTAGTGAAAATCGAAATTCATGCTGAAGGACAGCTGAGGGTTTTGAACAAAATTAGTTTGAAGGGCGCCAGCAGTCATTGCTCGGTCCTTACAAGAAGCCTGAACTACGGTGTGTCTTGACGTTTTCAGCAATAGCAGTACCGATATCATTATACTTTTTCCTTTACTGCCTAATTTACATAAGGGAGTCAGTCACTTCTGCAGCTATTTTTTATTCGGAACGAAATCCACTTCACCATACAGAGTTTCTCGTACAAACAGCTGCTGAACTGTACATGGCCACTTCCCATAAATAGATGGGACGACCGAAAATTCGGTCACTTACAAAATGCTTCTCATCTTCACGGTGATATCTTGTTTCCTGCTGAATGTCGCCTCCTACGGTGAGTTCCTCCAATTACGGCAAAGCAGACATATTTCATACTATCAGAATGTCTTGAACCATATCATTAGGTCTAATCCAATACTCTCAAAAACGTTTTCAGAGACCCTAAATGGACAGGCAAAATCAGCTTTCAAAGAACTCAGCGTCATTTTAAACAGAAAAATAGTTAGTAGCCTTCAAGAATTCTGCTAAATAGAAGGTGTACCTCTTTAAAATTTACATGCAGGATTGGAGTGATGAGCTGGAAAAGAGGGCACTGGAATATCTGCAGTCTCCGGGTAGTGTGAAGGCCGACGTGATTATCAAAGGAAAAAAGTTAGTCTAATCATCCATTTAGAGCTTTCCTTCACTTCCCTAAACATGCAATCTCATATGTTAAGGACTTTCCCGAAGGACGATTCCTCACCACTAGGAGTAAAGACCTGGAATACCTTCAAAGACCGCTTCAAGAAAAACGAAAAGAAAGTAAGTATGAAATCGAAGAAGGCATTATTCTTGTGGAGCAATTGTTGCCATCATAAGTCGTAGGAATCTAGCCCGATTGCCAGGACAAAGGTTATCCAATAAGTTTCGGAACATGGAGCTGTCCTAGAATGCCACTTACTATGCTGGTCCCATCAAAACTGGGCTATTGCGTAACGATGTTCTTTCTATCCCTAGCCACACAACTCCACTTCTTTCAGTTCATCGAGACCAGTCTTTT
>UZAF01016416.1:0-17589 GCA_900617895.1 Haemonchus placei | reverse complement strand
CTTACTAATCTACCTTACTTCAGGTTTGAGCCCCAATTATAGGCGCCGGAGTCGTCCAAATTCTCCACGAACTTCGCCGCGCGCACCCTCGGACGCACGACTTGACACACACCTTCATGGTAGTGGTGCAAAATTGGGAATACCGTAATCTAAACAACCTTTTGCACAACCTGATCTACAACTGTTCTTGAAAAAGCGCCTTTCCGGCCTTCTGTTCTACCTCCCACCGTGACTAATTTAAGTACCTTTTTTGTAAGGTGAAGACAATCCCAAGATTCTGCAGGTCCTGGATGATGCAACAAAGAGAAGTAACTCCTGAAAGATGTCAAACAATATAGTACTACCTAAGAACTTTTCGTTTACCCAAGTTCCATGCCTGTATTGATCTATGTGGGATGGATTACATTGGTGTATACTGCGGCTTTCTTCCTGACTAACATATCAGCATCTTTCTAAGCTATTTATCATCTGGAATATGAAAAATGGTGTCAAATGACGTATCACGGAACACCTGTTTGGCTGTTGCCGGGTCGGAATCAGACAGTGAGAGTCATTTACAGTCAGAGACGCAGAGTGGAATCGGGGGTGGCAGCTTCGTGTGGTGGACAGACTCGGGTGCTGCGCGAAGACGCTTTCAGGCGTTGTTGCTTTCAAGTTCTTCACTTTCCCTTTTTGGCAGCCCTCTGTCTGGCTCCTTCCGGGCAACTCAGGGACCGGAAATATCATTTGCCTACAAACTACTGCATGGGGAAAACACATGACTATGCAGTTGCACCCGAGTGCTGTTCCTCCGTCCTTATCACCGCCCAGGCGAAAGCGATCAAACCATCCCAGATGTTTTCCTTTAGTGCTTATATTGCCTTTGTACTAGCCCACGCCATCGTTTTAGTATCCGATAGAATTGGTCCGGAATTAGCCGAACCCCTTTCTTCATGACAGCTGTCGTATAATTCGCTCAGATCGTTTAATGACAGCCTACTAAACATTTCATCATGTTCCTATTTCTGATGTCTTTTCATCACTATTTATATCTGCTTATCATTCAAATTCATCATCAAATATTATTAAAATTTTCTATTATCATTACATATGCTTATCATTCGAAATTACCGTCAAATATTACTGCAACATTTTATTTTCATCACTGTATGTGTTTATCATTTGGGCTTGTCACAAAATGTCACAAAACTTTCCATTATTACACATTTTTATCACTCGGATTTATCATGAATTATCATTAACAATGTTCATTATCGCTTAATTTCACCATTGTGAAATACTTGTATGTTTATCGGGAAAAATCAGAGAAATCAGCTTAATCCAAGGGGTGACAGCTTTCTGGGGAATACCGCATTCCTGTCTGGAAACATGTTATTTATTATTTATTTATTCATTCGAAGATGCTTATTTGCGTTCTTACGTGACTTTGTAATCAATAAGTATCAAATAGAGCATAGTGTATATTCTGGAGGGTACTTTTATGAATTTCAGACGTCTGATGATATTTTAGTCAATGGAACCGTTGTGATTGTGGAAGAGTGGCGCTGTAGCTTCCCAAAGCAAACATACCATTGAGGTTTAGGGGAATTGTCTACAGCATACACGGGGACCCTCTTCACCGTAATGAACAAAAACGAATACCTCTGTACGTTTTCATGTTCCTACCGTAACCACTGTTAATTCATACCGGTTCTAGTGAATTAACTCGAATTAATTACTGGTCAATCATGGACAGTGCATCCTATCCGATAATCTAAACTAGTTGCAGGAACTGTTTACGGCTGATTCTGAGATTACGGTAAGAATTTGAAACGGTTCGTCTTCGTCCTTGTCCCTATTCAAGCGATTGATTCTCCGGTGTATGATATACACCTTTCGTCGGTATTATTCGCTCCATTACATCAGTGCTGTTATTCCCGTAGCCGTAAAATTGCCCTCATTTAACTACCGATGTAATCTGTCTTTAATAAAAAAAAATAAGTGCGCTGTAGAAATTCCGGTCGGAAATCGGTCACGTATTACAGTCCATGACCCTTCTTCCCGGTGTTGGTTCAAGAGGAGTCATCAATTTCCTGTCAAAGCTCAGGATTATCGCTCCCAGATACTTAAAAATGCAATCCATCTCTCTTGTTTTTATGGTAAGCAAGGAAGAAAACTCAGTTCGTCTCCAAATTTTCCTACCGTAATGTTGCTAGTGAAATGGTTAACAGTAAAAAAGCCGAAATGGATTTTATTTGTGATTATCTTATGGGACAATTTCACAACTGGGAATCTGGCGAAAATGTAGTCGGGGAAAGGCGTGGGAGCACCCTTCGTCTGACACAATGAGCGTTATGGTGCAGAGAGCCGCTTTTATTTATCTTTGGGGAGAGTCTTTACAAGGGGACCGAACGAACTTAGTTTTTACCTAGGCTCAGGAGGGAAGCAGTACAAAGGGGGTGAGATGATTACTTGATGCAAACAGCTGGGATGGGGTAAGAATGAATATTCAACTGAGTCACCCACCCCTTCTCTCCTGAAATTTCCTATTTCCACAACTGAGAAACGTTCCTGAGCACCGTCACGGGCTCGCGAGTTGGCTGCCCCTTCCTCTCTGCCTTCTAGCTCTAGTGATCGGGACAAGAGGTCCCCCACCCTCGACTACATTTCATCCAATCTGTTCTTAATTTCTGTCCTTGAATATTAAATCGGATTTAGCAACTTCTGCTCATCGCAGAGCATTAAGAAGTCTCAATGGTGAATAAGTGTGTGGGAGTTTGGTCTATTTGTAAGTCAATTCATTAGCGAAGGATTCGTACTGTTTGAGCCGATGTTTGTTTGATTATCCTCAGTGCTTGTCTGGTTCCGATCGGTGTCCGCTAGGCCGTCGAGAACGTCCAATTAGCTTTTCGGCTCAATTTCCCATTCACCGTTGCGATTTTCCAGATTTAACGCGAATTGCATTCCTTAAATTCTGAAATTCTTGCAACCACCCTATGGCAAGAATAAATTACATGGTAAGATGGTTTGTCAATAGGTTACGCACAGAATGATCTCAAAAGTCGAAATCCCCAGGTTCTTGTTAGTCCACTTTGCCTATCTGGGCTCATTTTTACGAAGGTTTATATTTTAGGCGATGACGTCAGGGGTTTTCTTTTCATCCTTTCATCGAAAACTTCCATTCTTTCTATGTCACTGGGTGATATGTTAGCGTTAGAGAAGGGCTGGGGCCGAATAGTCACAGGATAGTCAAAAGCGAGGAGGGTAAAATTTATTATACCCTCGTTATTCTTCAGGTAATGGCATTCAAGGATTTCTTTTGGATTGTTGGAGAATTGGACTTTGAAGAATCATTGTTTTTCATTCCCCTCGCCTTGCCTTACCAGTTCTAATGATTTTTGTACGTACAAATACCTTTCGCCAAAGCAGTGTTACGTTGGCGAACAATATGCGAACGAGAACCAAATTTTCCGATTTGTGGCCTCCGTTTAGTCTTCCCCTATTGATTTCCATTTGGAACATCGAGAATCCACGAAAAACTCCGCTATGATAAGATAATCGCATCTAACAAGTATTTCGATTATGCACGTCTGTTCGTTGTTGACCCATCTCCTTGTGTTCATACCCACACTGGCTCCCAGATTCCCTGGCAGGAATCCGCAATTACTACCAACCGTCATAATTACACGTTGCCCATATCACTACACTACCGCAATCTGCAGTATCATTCGTCGGTGAATTATACGAATAAATCGATGCTGTTTTTGTTTCGATTTGCTTTCCCAGTAATTAATTCAACGGCGATTTTCAGGGCGGTGTGGCCACTGGCCTGTCGTGACGAATATTCTGTGAAATTCAGAAGCAGATGAGTTCCCCGACTGAAGAGCAAAATTCAATTCAGGTACCCCTACACTGTTACTTTGAAGGGATGTAAAAATAAGTTGAAATGCTTCTGCCTTAGTAGAGTGTGTTAAGATTTCGCTAGACTTGTTGCTTGTCATGAGGTTGGCAAGAATTTCCTCTTTATCGAACTTCGTCAGAATTTTATGGGCTGTAATATAAGGTCTGAACCAGCACATAGGTTTATTTACATTTTCATCGTTCTGTGCCACTCCTGAACAATGCCATAATATTGACATTGCCTTCCTTTCTATTTATTCAGTCTTACAGCACCAAACTGTAATGTTTGTGAATTCTAAATCCTGGGGTCCCATAAGTGTTAATCCGCTTAGGACAAAGTGATTGGTTGTGTGAGGAGCATTGTAAGCTGAGCTGTTTGACTGCCGCTCACTCGAATGTTGAGTGTCCGCCATCATCGACACGGTTCCTCTTTAGTTCTATTGTAAACTTCTCGGAGGAAACAATAGAAGTTCTCTGTGTAGCGTGAATTCCACGAATTCATCCAGCGCTAGATTTTACTACATTTTTATTTCTTAGGAACGTAAATGTATAAAAAGTGGTGTAATGGCGACTGAATTAGAATTTAATTCTCGGAAAATGCAAAAATCGAAACATTATATCGGCAGCTGGGAAATTCAGAGGCATAGGCCTTAGACTTGCATTGAGGCATCCATAAGGCTTACAGAGGAGATGATTCAAAACCGAAAAGCGTGCAGCGCCGAGGAATTTATCGAATCAGTACTCTTTTAACTAATTTGGAGCAACTTTTCTCTTTTTCTCTTCCAAATAATGCCATCGTACATTTTTTCGACAGTAGGAGCCATTATTGAACATATCTTTTGCGTTATTTCTCAAGTTATTTCTCATGTACAAACTATTCGTAGTTGTTAAGCAGTTTAAAAGAGATAGCTACTTAGAAAAGACTAATTCAGTTTGATGGCAACTGCCTCCTTCCTTTGCACATCAGGAACTGTTGAGAATTTGTTTGTTCCTTATTTATGCACTATTTTGTTTTTATATCGTAACTTGGAAGGAAACCGACGTATTAGCTGCTCACTTCAGAACGTCGGCTCTGTGGAGGATGGCGATAAACAATCGCGCCACGCCAAAAAGCCCTCGAACAGACCAGCGATGCAGATTTATAAACCGCCAGGTATATATCTGATCTTCATTACCAATCAGTAAGGTCACAGTCTTTTCTGATGCATACGTGAACAGATTCGAAGATAGAAGGTCACAGCCATCACATTCATATTTAAAACCAGTTTCCATGATTAAGTGTGGCACAATGATCTAGAAAACCTAGTGTCGGTAAATCGCACTCATTCCCCTTCCCCTGCAGTTCCACCGAATTACTGACTGGAATAGGAGCGCTTACAAAATTTGATTTTCGATGGAAATCTCCCCTGATCAGCATCTATACTTCACACAGCGTGCATAATTTCGTTACATTAATGTGCTGTGCACCTGTCATGTTTTTATCCTTTACCTTTATTGATTCGATTCACAACCTTTCCCCAGGTTATAATAGAATGATATTTACATTACTTCTTAACTAGTTTCCGTCTTTTTACCATAAATTTGTCACACTTCAAGTTTTGAAGCGCACTCGTTTGGGACAAGAATTCTCTAGATGAGTGGAAGATAAGCATTTTCCCCAAAAGAAGGATCCGTCATCCTGAAAACTACTCCAGCAAAGTGTGCTCAACATTTCTTTACCTACATGTATTCAATAGTGCGTGGGGGTATCCCTGTGACGGGACTAATTATCGCCCATGACTTTATCCTTTTATTTAGTAGTGCACTATTGGAGTCTTGCGAAGTATGTCAGTAACGATTTATTGCACGCAGGCTTCCCGACTCATTTTACTTTGGTTATAGCATTAATTCGAAGTGAGTTATAAGTTGATCGCGTATAGGTCGGCCGTAGGGACTACGATAAACACCGTGTTCTTTCGGAACTGTATAGATACCGATGACCGCAATATAGCAGTGTGCTTTTCAATGAGAAAAGCTTTGTTTTCCCATGTGCTGACGTTAATGCCTATTTACATAACTTGGCAATTGCTGACGCAAATGCGTGAAGGGATGTTTCACTGGCTCATTTTTCGAGGCGAAGGAATTAATTGCGTAAGAATAAAGCTAAGTTTCTTGTCCAGCCATCTGTAGTGGAGAAAATCTATAAGGTGAGGGAAGTAATGTGATCAGCTACAGTTAGATTTTTTGCAAAAAAATTAACTATAAGTGTTACCCAGTAAAGGCGAATGGTATGTAGGAATGGTTTCAAAAACATTTCTATAAGCTTGAAAACTCAGCACTAAAGATCGTGGTCGTATTGAAGAGCCTTTTTGCATCACTGACAAAACAAAAAACGGATGGAGGAGTAGGCATGTGATGATAACTTTCATGTTCATGGCTTAACTTTTGCTTCTTTAAAGTTTTCTACAATATTTCTGGTTTCCATACGTGTAGTACGCCGTCATGCATTGGTTCTTCTTCATGATTTCATCCATTCGTATTTCACTGTTTTCGCTACAAAATCTTAATCTTTTGACTGAAACGGTTCTATCTCTCGGAATCCTAATATCTGTCTATATTGTGTTTTTGTAGACGTTTACCAAGATTTTTGAACTCGTTTGAGAAACTGAAGTTCATCCTGCAGTAATGTCAGCGGCGTGCTTTTGTGAGTTCTTTCTACTTTTCATTTTCTTGACGTTGTCTATAAAGTAGTATGAGCTTTTTGTGGAGGACGTTNTCATGTTCATGGCTTAACTTCTGCTTCTTTAAAGTTTTCAACCATATTTCTGGTTTCCATTTGTGTAGTACGCCGTCATGAATTGGTTCTTCTTCATGATTTCATCCACTCGTATTTCACTGTTTTCGTTACAAAAACTTAACCTTTTGACTGAAACGGCTCTATCTCTCAGAATCCTAATATCTGTCCATATTGTGTTTTTGTAGACGTTTACCAAGATTTTTGAACTCGTTTGAGAAACTGAACTTCATCCTGCAGTAATGTCAGCGGCGTGCTTTTGTGAGTTCTTTCNACTTTTCATTTTCTTGACGTTGTCTATAAAGTACATAGTATGAGCTTTTTGTGGAGGACGTTCATCTGAATTTGCAGTGGTTAGTGATGCTCCCTTGGAGCTGGTCTCGTCGTTGCGGAAAACGAACGGGGGAAGCGAAGACGCTCTCACGCTGTACTTTAATAACTTTTTCCATATTTGTTGTCTCTCACTTCCTTCTATTAAAATTTGTTTTCTTCGAAGTTGGAAGCGGTGGCCGTTCCCGTCACCCGTCGGCAGCGGCAAACAGGCAACATATTCTTCACTGACGTCGTTTGCTACCGTAGTCCCGTGAAATTAGGATACTCCATAGTCATTTTTTGTGGTCTTTCGTTTCTCAGATGGCTATTTGCGATGCGTGTTATGGCCATATGGTTTGTGTCAAGTGCCACTGACAACTTGTAAAGGATTATCAAGCAATCATGTGGGAGACATGGAGTTCAATAAGAAATGAGTAAGGATAGACTGAAAAAAGATATGAAGGAGCTTTCTCGAAAGAGAGAGAGTGTGTGTATAGGCGCAGTAGTGGCTTTCTGGTCGTGATTCCCTAGTTATCCTCTGCTTATGACAGCCTGGTTACAGTCGTGTGGTTAACTTGGATAACAGCGCTTCGAAGAGGTAGTAGCAAAGATCCATTCAGTCTGGCAAAGCCACTATTCGGTTTCTTTTCGCTTTTAAACTGTGGACGAAATTGCTTATATTACTTTTTATGGAAATGTGTAACGAAATCTGCGGCTCTTCAAATGACTCATAAATGCATGTTTCCGGAAATCGGGCGATTCGAAAAGCAATCAGCTTCGTTCCAAAAGAACGCCTGCGATGCCATTAAATCAGCCAGCATATCTATACGAATTCACGTAAAGTAACATTGGAACAATCCTGAAACATAGAACCTTAGCAGCTTTCTGTAAAGGGCACGGAGACTTAACAGAATAGAGGTAGACCGACTGATGAGATGGTTTATGATTGTCTTCGAGTATGCTACTAGAACAGAGCATGAAGCATTACGTTGTGAGAGCGTAGTTAGAAATGAAATTAAATAGGTTTCTATTAATAGGTCTTCGATCTGGTGGATCCAGTGATGGCAGTGGCTCCTCTGCCGCTGGAGGAGCCACAAGCGGTGCGTCGTCAACCGTGACGGGATGCCCGCGCCCGCAAAGTCTTCCTGTTGCAAATACTCATCAGCAGAATAAGAGAACCAATAAAGAAGTCGAAGGTACATCGACAAGGAATTCCCACGGATAATCACATTTTTCATTGTTTCAGAGAACAACAATATTCGAGGGGCAGCATTGTCGCCGGATCATGAAACTGGTTCGCGTCATTCGGATTCTTCAAAGTCTCCAGGTTCGCAACGATTGAAGCGAACAGAGAGCAGCATCAGTTCTGAGTCACAGGTAATCCACTTCTTCCACGAAACATTAAGTGTCCAACTCAGTCATTGTACAGAAATCGTCTGGTTCCCGTGGTAGTTCTAATGTGGCCTTTGGAAGAGAAAATGCGCACACGTCCGAAAAACGTGCCAAGCAGCCGACTCCTCCAAAGAAAGAGCCAAAGGTACATTGGAGAATTGCAATCAGTCAACATAGTATAGTGTGCTGTAAAGCCAAAGAATTTGATGATACTGCCGATACTTTTAGAAAAAAATCATGACTGAAAGAGAAGTGATGGATGTCGCTGCAGGCCTTCGTGCTCTCAAAATCGGTGCTGTTACTAAAGAAATGGAGGACTACATATCATGTAAGTCAGTGTACTGTTTGGCAGCTTGAGTTATACATGTGCTTATCAGGTGGATTTGCTGATGACACTCTGGCCGAAAGCATTGGATCTGCGCTTTGCCAACACGCAATTGAAGGTGGTGGTGGTCGCGCAGTTGCGAAACTCTGTGGAGCGCTACGAGATTCTCCGTCTGCGTTCGCACTCAACAGGGTTGGCATACTTGTTTCAGTGCAACTGGGTCCGGTTTTAACAATGTTCTTTTGTACAGGGTTTGCTTTCATCAGTTTCGCAATACTTTGAATGCCGGGATCGGCTCCGTGCTGATCACTTTCGCATGTGGATCTCTTTCCTGGCCTTTGTTGCCGATCTGTATGCGAATATCGGAGGCGGAAAGGACGGTGGGTGTTTGGTGCTTCTCATTCCTCCCGTTCTCCATCTTGCACTTCTTTCTATGCCAATGTGTTATTACACAAGAACCTTTCGCATTGGTGTTTCACAAACCCTGTGGTTCTGATTTTCAGGGGAACTCGTGAATTTTGTCTTCCAAGTGTTCGATTATCTTCTGAGGGCGCCTATCTTGGAAACACTGAAAATTGAAGAGGTTTGACTTTTTTTGCTCATCTTGTAAGGAAACTTTGTATTCTAAGCTAGACACGTTCAAGTTTCCATGCAAGAATCGACCTGTGTCATACTCGGTTACTGGCCCCAAATGTTTTGGGTTCAACATNAGATGAAAAAAGACCCTTAGGGGGTCACTCATTTGGGCATTTCTGGAGGACCAGGTCGTACACAGTGAGAAGTTTTCTGTAGACAGTTCGGCCATTCCTTGTAGACAAGAACTGCTCTGATGTCCTTCAGGTGCACAGGTCCTCCTACATGATGTAGGAGTTGTTTAATTTTTAAGTTCAGAATTCTACACTCTTCCGATTTTACTGAGAGACTTTTAGCTCAGCCTCTTCTTTCACTATTTCCGTTAGGTCATGCTGGATTAATTCAATCAAGTTTTCTTGCAGCTGGAGTCCCTGATCTCAGCATTGTTGTCAGTGGGATATGACCTAGAACGGGAATGTCCTGACCAGCTCTCTCTTCTCAAAGATCTGATCAGGTTTGATTGTTTGTTGACATCGTAATAATTTTTCCTCACAACGATGTTCTCACTACAGAGATGCATTCATTGATGTCTCTGAACCATGGGCTCGTAAAATGATTCTTCTACTTCTGGAGCTGGGAGCTAGTGGATGGAAACTACCGGCAGAAGCAAACGAGTACTACTTTCAACAGACAACGAACTAATACCAAATGAAGATGCTCGCTGGTCAATATGAGTCACTGTCCACATTTTTATTCATATCCCTTTCTCTTTTTTTGTGTTTTTTGGCCGATGTTAACTTCTTTCTTATCCTGGGTCCCATACTATTAGCTTTTCTGTATATACCATAATAATGAGGGTTTTTTGGCCCCAAATATGTGAATATATGCCATGACCCCATGTGCAATTCTTTGTGCTCATCTTAGTAGAACTTTATTTTAATCATTTTTTTTTTGTTACTCTTGTATACTAAGCCATGACAGTTGTTCATTATTGAAGTCGTTATAGTCGTTCATCTAGTCGCTTTATCTAATTCATCACTGCAAGCGTTGTATGTGAAAGGCATGTGCTTATATTTATCTCTGTTTCTTTTTATACAGTTTATAGCCGCCTAGCTATTTAGAGTATCTTGATAAGCTGTGGAACCAGTGGAGCTTCGTTTTTATGGCAATTCTGTCCGCACATCGATTGATATCAATCGCAGTCACTTGCTTTTGCTGCAATATGCAGTACATATGTGAAGTTTAGCTNGGCTTTGTATATGTATGTTTTCACTGCTGACTAATTTTTTTGAGTGACTTAAGACTGCGGTGCTTTTATGCGTTATGGAGATGTGCCTTGATTTGTTTTTGTTTGTAATATTGTTGTACAGAGCTAACAAATATTGGAGTTTTTCTTCGTTGTTGTGTTATCTTGCGCATACGGTAATACGGCCAAAATCTCTCTATTCGCCCGTAAGGTGTCTTAAAATAGCTGCTCTTCTTTTAGTTATAAACATAGACATAGGCAGCCAATCAAACTTGAAGATTTTTGTAGAAAAGTTTATTTTCCCACGAGATTGGACCCTTGGGGAAAAAACTGTTGTTTGCAATACTCTTTGCTCAATGAACCTAGGCCTTTACTACCTACAGCTAGGGTCTGACATTTTTGATTTGGTGGGTTAGATCCGGGACCATATATGACTCGTTGGTATTTCTGGACCCTTGATACGAAGAAATCGCACTAACACGTTTCATACCCGACAGATTGGTCATTTGAACCTTGAACGCGTTGTCGTAGGACTGATAAGGACCAACAGTACTTCTGTGTCGCATTGATTATATGTTACTACCTTTGACTAGTAATGGCTTCTGATTTGGGGTGTTGAAGGTTTGCTTTACCTACAGCTATCAACTCTCTTCACAGAACAGTACCACATGTTGTGGTTTTGACTTACCCTTCTATTTTGATAATACTTCACTTACCACTGACGTTTCGGTTGAATCGCCTTCTTCGGAGCCTGTAGGTTGAGTTCAGACTTATGATTCGCAAGGTTACCTTCTAAAATTACTTATACAATTTACATCCGGGTCTTCAAGATGGTGAGTTATGGGCAAAATGACAGCTCTGGACGGGATTCGAACTGTCTTGTGGCTATTGTCAGCAGTTGATTAGAATATTGAATCATAAGATGTTAATTAGATTTTGAGTCATATGATGATGACGCTGACAAGAAGAGGCAACGACAACTCTTCTGTGATCTTCCGCTATCATATCTTCTGCTGGGGTTGTAAGGTAACCGCAGTTAGAAAGTGGTGTATAATTGCTGGAGCAGTTTTTCATTGAGACTACAATGGGTCTTTTGTGGTTATTAATTCCTAATGTAGGAGATCTAACAAATGTGTTAGGCCAAATTCAAAAGAATAGCTATTACCTGGTTGCGAAACTTTTGCAACTAAAAACTGGGTGAATATTTCTGGCGCACTAGTAGTTAAGCGCAGTAAATAACCTTGAAAGAAGACACAAAACGTTCACGGGATTCGCACCTGTTTCGAAACCTTTGGAACACGCAGTGAGTCATACTTGACAGATTCTCCGTTGGGCTTGCCTCTATAGAATTTCATCCGTTTGTCTTCTATCACAGTTATCACTGAATTCGTATGTATTGATCGAATAGGAATGGTACTCGACCGTGTGCCTTGATGATTATCAACTATCGATTCCACTTCAACTGTTATTCTATTTGCACTGATATTTTCCGCTCTCGCTGTGCTACACTGCTTTTAACGCAAACATTTCTGTTATATAAAAACAGTTCTAGTACAGTCGGTGGAACCGATCTCTTCAGATAGTACCAGTTTATGTCGACCATGTTCTTGCAGAATGTTCGACATGCGCTGAATGCGGTAGGACTGTTATATTTATTATCCAGTCAAGGACCATGTAGGCTGGGGAGCAGGGCGAGGGGGTTGGGTTGGTGAGCAGTAGGCTGGATTTCCGCTTTCCACGGTCTACTTATTCTGGTGAATGTTCCTGGGTTTTTTCTTTAGGTAGATATGGAACAAAAATATCTGTGTTCCGTGTTTTTTTTTTTTTTTTTTTTTTTTTTTNGGGGGGGGGGGGGGTCTTTCTGAAGAAACAGTAACTAGGTTCATCAAAGAAAAAGATCGAGCACATGCTGTAATGAGAGCCTTTCAAGTTTTCCAAGTTCCCCTAACCTGGCTGTGGATGACAATTCTGATTACATAGATAAATGTAGTCGACATTTAATTCCAATAGGGCCGCTTTAGGTATGTTCACAAAATAACTGCACGGCTATCGATCAGTGTGCACGACTGCTCAAAAGCCTGGTTTAAATGCGATGGGAGATGGGTGAAAACGCCATGCAGCTGCTGTGCCTACAAAATTAGGCTGCAATTGTAGAAAAAAACTGGGGCTGTAGTTGAAAGGATCATTCTAAAATCGGGTTGTCCGCGAGTGGCAGGTGTACGATTATTTCGATACGCACCCAAATGCGGTGAAGAATTTCAAGAATTCGGGAGTCCATGCGAGTGTTTGTTCAACGGTCACCACATACCACTGCTTCACAATAGAGCGCAGATGATCTCTTTAATCTTAAGTCCTTCTCCTTCTTTTCTTGTTAAGGACGAAGACAGCTGGAAGGTAGATACCAACCGGAACAGCATTTGTCATTCCTAAACAGTGATATGTAGAAAATTTGGGGCAAGCGAGGTAAACTAATGTTTAAACTGTTTATCAGGTGGTGCTGGGAATGCCTGCCCGAACCAAACGACCCCGAGAGAACAAAGAGCCTTGCCGGAGAACTAAACCAGCGACTAAGAGAGGTGCGTATTTTACGCGACTCTTCCAATATAATGCTTAGGTAGAGCTTAGCTTGAAACCCGTAAAAGAGATGTATTTTGCTCCAATCTGATAAATGTTAATACCTGTACATCCCGTAGTCTTGGTTATTTGGGCCAGGCAACACGAGCATTGGCCTTTGAAGTAATACATCGGTTCAAAAGAAAAGGCATGCTTTCAGTCATGTAACTCGCGCTTTGCTAGTTTCAGTCGTCAGTCCATAGAGGGAGGCCTAATCTCTGGTCGGAGGCAAAGATCCTTGAGTCAATTAGCATGGTTGTTGTATTGGAGCTCGGTTCGTCACCCCATCCAAATGCTAAAATGGTGGTTCACGGTGAATAACCATTAGCGGAGAATTCCTAGTAAATAATCCACAGAATGGAACTGAAAATATGTTTTTGAAGTACGGTGGGCCTGTTGCAGGGCGTTTTTCTGTAACCACACTACTATGAGGTTACTGTAATCCGAATGCTCCTCATCTTTGCACTTCTCGACAATTAAGCGTTGAGCCAGTGAAATCGTAATTTTCTGTTATCTATGTTTCTATACCAGTCCAATACTCAATTTGAATATCATACAGGCATTTTACGTTTTCCGGTCTTTTTTCGGCGAGCGTAATTAGATAATAACAATTCCAACTGTGGTTCGGGAGTTTCAATCGATAATCTAACCGTCACGAGAAATCCATGTAAATTGCTACGCTAATTTCTTCTGTTTACTTGCTGCTGTATTTGCAGTCACGGAGTTTCTGCCTTTTCTTTTGGATTTCTTAAAACAAGTGAAAAGCACCAATATTTTTCGACACCTGCTTGTTTGTATTGCGCGTAAAATAACCTTAAATTTCTCGAATTTCTGATAAATCTTGTACTTTTTGATGCTTGCCTCTGTGCATTGCCATAATGTTCGTTCTTTAATAAACTTTAGAACAATTCTTTTAAGGGATGAGCGTGCTCACTAAACGAGACGCCTCACAGCAGGTGAAGTTTGAAGAGTTCATGTGCCATTTTAACCAAGGACGATCGAAATTGATGGAAGCCGTCGACATCGACGAAAAGTACGATGGTGAGTTAAAAGCCCTTTTACCAAGTCTGTTAGCACATTGTTTTACTGTCTTACAGACTCCTTCAAAGAGAAGAAAATTTTGGCTTGCGAACTTTATAAACATGGGATGGACGCGTTCAAAAAAGTAAGAATAAACGATCCACGAAAAACTTACAGTAATTAATAATTAGTAGTTACAATAATTAATGCAGGCGGAGGCAATAAACGTTATGGATGTTCCCGTGGACAAAAGGAAGGAAGTCGCTGATGCTAAGGAAAGAATGAAAGGCTATCATCGCAGTGCGCAGGAGCGTTTCATTATTCTCAGTAAGGCTATCGTGTTGGAGATCCTTTGGGTATTATTTCATGGGTTAATGGTTTATTTTAAGTGAACAAAATACAAGGTACAAACAGACCAATTCATTCAACTTCACTTCCTGGTCCCTCCAGTGCTCGGGCTGCCTCTCCAGCACGAAGAGGAAATCGGCTAAACTCTGCTCCATCGGTAAGTAGTCACAACTTTTTTGAGGACTTCTGCAATCCATCCAGGTCTTCCGTCATTTTTCCTATGAGAGGTTCTTCTGTTACCACCGAAAGTAGCCTTGCAATTTCTTGTGAACGGCTTTGAAAAGGCTTCTCTTGGGAGTGTTTTGCGTTCAAGTCTTTCGTTGATAGATTGCGAGTGTAAATTACTTTTCCAAATATATTTATTCAATACAAACAGTTTTCCCTACTTTTAGAAAAACTTAAGGTCGATGGAAACAACTCAGTGTTATCGAGAAACGCTCACGGGTTATAACTGCATAAAATTAGTAATCTTTAGTTTGTAGATTGTCTTTTAGAACATTCAGAACCAGAGGACAAACGCTTGTGCACCGTTGCCCACGCGTCAGCAACTTCTCAAAGGAGTAGATCCCAAATTTGGCGAGCGTCTGCTTGATGAAATGCTCGATCGGACTGGAGTTCGCTTTTCCGATGTAGCAGGTTGTGAATCGGCCAAAGAAGCGCTCGAAGAGGTAGTTGTTGTGCCTACTTGGGCAATAGCAATTAGGAATCACAATCGTTTCAGGCTGTAATTTTGCCAGCCATGAATCCAGGGCTGTTCAGCGGTCTTCGTCAGCCTGTTAAGGGTATTCTGTTGTTTGGACCTCCTGGTAATGGAAAAACAATGCTCGTGAGTTCAATAAATTGGCACTTATATGTCGTGTGGATGCTCTGTTATCATTTGTGCTTCTTGTATTAGGCGAAGGCTGTTGCGTCGGAAGCTCGTCAAGTTTTCTTCAATATTTCGGCGGCTAGTTTAACCTCAAAATGGGTTGGAGATGCAGAGAAAACAATTCGTAGTCTCTTTCAAATCGCTCGGAATGCTCAACCTGCTATTATTTTTATCGGTCAGCTAGCTAATTTGCTTCTTTTATATTTTTAGTATTTATTCCCATGAACTTGGTATATATTTATTAGAAAAACTTTTCACTCTCAAGCTTTTCATACACATGTACGGAAGCATTGTTCATTGCTTACCGCCCACATATTCTTAATGAAAATTTGAAATAAGGGCCTCAGAGCGCATGTAGATTTCTACATTTTATCACTATCGGCCGCGCTGATTTGCTGATTTGTTTGAATTCTTCGTGGGTCTGATCGATTGAGATGATACTATGCCAAAAAAATTCAAATAACTTTTCTTCCTGTACATCTGGGACATGACAGTCGAAAGACATGATGTACAAGTTTCTTGGGGCAGAGTTTTTCCGAGTTTTTTTTTTGCAACCACTATTTTTTATTGATTCCATATGTTGGGCAGCGAACAGTGTCTGCATTGATCGTGTTGCACTTTTTATGTGCTTCGCGTTATAACAGTAGTTCGAGGGGGTCGCCCTAAAAAGTATGATTGTGAAAACCTTTTTTCTGTTGCAGATGAGATTGATTCTATCCTATGTGATCGGTCCGAGAAGGATACAGAAGTGTCTCGAAGAATGAAAACTGAGTTTCTTATTCAATTTGACGGTGCAACCAGTAATCCTGACGACCGAATCCTTGTAATTGGTGCAACAAATCGGCCACATGAACTTGATGATGCTGTGTTGAGGTACGATAATACATACGTGATTTTGACTGCGACTTTGTTACTTTGGAATGGAAGGTGAATTGATGCTATATAGGTTTCTAGTTTATTTTCTGAGATAAATAGTCAGGCCATAGTGTTTGCCATTCGTGTAGGAGTTTTATGCTGCTATCTGGCAGGTTGGCCGTCGTGTCAGTTGTTGGTAACGGATCAGTTTTCATAGGACATTAAACCATAGAGCAGCTCGAATTTCAACATCTCGAACTGTCATATATGAGATTGCTTACGCTTGCAAGAGCTCTTGTATTTTTCACAATCTGTTAAGGATCGAACCATTTCTTTGCCTTGCTCCAAAGCGCATTTTACTTCAGAAGCCCGAATATCGGTAACGCGTGGCATACGGCTTGAGTGGCAAAAAGGTAGATAAAAGGCGGTTAATCTAGCTAGACCGAATTTTTGTCCCGAGAAAGGTTGTGGTCTTTGAATGACAAAATGTTAATTGTGTGGAGAATTCAATCAAACATTCAACAACACTATGGTGACTTTCAGACGTTTCCCCAAACGTGTGCTACTGGATTTACCGGACGAAAAAGCTCGCCGCGTTCTCCTAAAAGCGACTCTTGAGAAACATAATATGGCTGCCGGTCTAACTGATTCTGACATAAGGTCATTCCTTCTTAATATTTTCGTTGCATGGACCAGCTTCGAAGAAAATACTGCATCTTTTTTGAGTTTAGATGGATTGCGTCGCAAACTCATGGTTACTCTAACTCGGATCTTGTCGCATTGTGCAAAGAAGCGGCCATGGTCCCGGTGAGAAGCATAGATCGTAAGAAGTTGGCAACTTGTGACGAGACTAAATTGAGGAATCTCAGGGTAAGTTTTCGATTAACTTGTTCTCTCCTTATTCCTAGGAGGTCGCTCAGTATCGTTATTTAGTGTTCCGATTTCGATCAAGCTTTAACGGTGATCCGGCCTTCATCAAATGTCCGTACCCTTCATGCCTTAGCGGATTTCGCTAGACGAGCCGGACAGGGTGGGTGACGTCTCCCGAACGAAACTCGCTGTACGGGTTCTTAAAGGCTTTCGTGGTCTTTTTGCTTGGTGAACTTGTCCACTCATCATTATCAACATCACCACGAGCTCAGTTAGTACAAGGTTATAGTCGTCGATACCTTCATCGATTCAATGTTCACCTGCGCTTGTCACATATTTTTTCTCTGAATCTATGTTCTTCTACGCTTTGACCCAATCTTCTAAATTTCTTTGAACCCCGTTTTTTACGAGCTTAGGATATTCATATTCGTGTAGTATTGTGATTTTTCGAACAGGCAGTGTGAAAAATTCTGATCTCTGATCTGATTTGTACTGCGCAAATCGGTATATTTTTT
>UZAF01016415.1:51856-81600 GCA_900617895.1 Haemonchus placei | reverse complement strand
GATTGAGATCGAGGAGTTTGAAGGTCAAAACTGCTTCGCCCCCAGAACCCGGAAGCGTGGTTTTACAACATTGCAGCATCTTCTTTGCGCTGTGGGTTGATGCCCAATCCTGTGGAAGGTTCAGCTGACGTTCATCGCGTTCCTTTCCGCCCAAGCGATCACCACTTCCTCCAGCCCAAATGCCCATAAGTTGTTTTTTTTATTGGCCGTCACACTTCATGTGGGTCACCCTGTAGACATACGTATCTCGATATGCACGATGGGATGTTCCAATAAATGCATTACCACGATCCTTATCCTTTCGCGCTTGGGTCGAAGGAGGTCGAACATGAGTCTGGACTTGGCTACTGTTCGACCTGTGCGTTTTAGTGCTCATTGAAATTCTGACTCTTTTGTTTAACCAACGATCAACGACCATTTGCTCACATGAAGTTTTTTGCATGTGAATAATTCTTAGATAGACAGATCCCGGGCAGAAAAAGGCTCCCTGATGGGTATTTGCCTTCCCCAACTAGGTCATACTAAGTCATTTGGGGCATGATTATGCCAGTATCTTCCCAAGCCACTATTCCACTTTTCTTTCTTTTCTTCTCTTTTTTCTTTTCTGCTCATTTCTTTAGTTACTGCTTAACCGTTGAACAACAAGTTTTTCAACAGTGAAAGCAGACAACTAAGCTCAGCAAACTGAATAAAAAACTAGGGATTACAGCGATTATGCGGTATTGGGGCGCTGAAAACATTGATATGGAAACAATATTATGCCACCGTAAACAACCTGATCCACAACCATATGGAACAAAATTTGACGGAAAGGGGTTACTGCTAAAAAAACAGTAAAGTGAATTTCTTTTTAGGTGCGGTTGTCCGGAACGTTGCCGGTCCGTCTATTGTGCTCTCATTTCTTCTCGCTGGAGTTGCGTCATTGCTGTCGGCGCTATGCTATGCTGAATTTGGAGCTCGGTGAGCAAGAACTCTTCTCGACAATTGGCTTGGGCTGAATTAATGATTAAAGGATCTGTTGTACTAGTTACCTAGGTAGATGAATGGATCATTTCGAAAAAAACACCAAACTCCCGTGGAGATATGTTTTCATTTTTGGTAGCATTTTTATGCCTTGTGAGTGTGTTATTATGGATCCGATTCCATCATTTCCATGCGTGCATGGGATCCGGTTTCCAGGGAACGTCCAAAAGAACTAAAAAGGAAAAGAAGATGATTTTTGAAAGGGGGTAGGGTCAAGTACAAGCAATGAAAAGCGATAAATCTTCTGCCATAGGAAGGGGATAGTGATAAACCGGGTTGAATGGTGTCACTCTACTAAAACCAGATAAATGGGTCACTTGCCGAGCCACAACCCGTCCCATCCAGATCGGCACAGACTTTCCAATGAATTGCTTCACTTTGATGCAAGTAAAAGAAACAGGAGTCGCCGCTCTAGACGTGATAGGCTCACCACGGTTGCCCCCCATTTGATCAGATTAAAAGCAACCATTGTGAGCTTCCAATTAGTGGTCTCGTGAAATTGTACTTCATTCCCGATAAATGGAAGAGCGGCCTCAGAGCCCCTGATAATTTTGGAAAACCAAGATAATTCCGAAAAGCTCATTCACCACCCTCGGTCTACGGATCCTTCGAGCGAAATACAGCGAGAACCGCGCAACTGTTGATCGATTTCATGACAGGTAAAATTACATAATAAGGGTTGCGAGAGACTATTCATAATAATAGTCCAATCACGACTTCCACTTCTCATGCAGAGCTTGAGCCATGTTTTATACATTGAAATGCATCAACTCGCGTGTAAACCCACCACACTCGAACGCGCAGTGACGACGGGTTACTAAAAAGTTTCAAAGGAAGTAAAGAAGGAGAAATAGAGAGCGAGCGAGAGAGAGAGTTGAATTTAGGACTTCCATCATTTGTGACGGATATGTTGATACATTTCACAAGAGTGGTGATGGAAACAGTGATGCGTTTCTGGAAGGTTATACAGCACACTAGCAGACTTCTTGTGCTTCCTATACCGTTACGCATTCCCGAAAAGCAAAAATAGTTCTATTGAGGGGATGAGTGATTAAGTGAGGGACCATCGCCTGGAATCTTGAAATTTTTTTCCTCTTGAACTGTGCAATGTCAAAAATTTTTCGGCGCTAAATTTGTGGTGACGAAAAATATTATTGGTATTAATAATCGAAGGACGGGGGTGGTATTGTAGCAGGTGAAGCACACCGCCACATGTATGGGCTTGGGATCAAATCACAGTTCGAGAGCCGATTTGGCTAACCGCACTTTCCATCCATCCAGGGACGATTAACTGATACAAAACCCATTTGGTACGATGGAATCACTGAGTGGTACATTGGCTGCCCATCGTAAGTGATTGACAGACCTCATACGCAATCATACCCCATTACGATTTTGAAAAAGAATGGACTGTAGGGACGCATCCCAAAGACGGCATTCATTAAAACCAAAAATTTGGCCCTTCATCTTTTACCACGGTAGCGGCCTGTAGTCGCAAGCAGCCTTCATCCATGCACCTATTCCGGTACGCATGTGGAGACTGCTAATTGCAAACTGCAAGTGGAAGGCGAGAGCGCCCCTGGAACGAAATTGTTTGACGACAAAGACTTTACCTTTACTTTTATAATCCAATTCATTTTAAATAGGTGCTGGCTCCATACTCGTCAGTTGCTTTTAGATTTCCAAAAGCGGGCAGTGCTTACACGTATGCATATGTGGGCGTCGGTGAGCTATGGGCCTTTGTCATCGGCTGGAATATCGTGCTGGAACATATGCTGGGAGCTGCCGGTCACTTTTTTTTGGAGTTCTTTACTGTATACTTTAAGAAACAGTCACGTTACAGCAGTAGCTCGGTCATGGTCAGGATATTTGGATTCGCTACTCGGTAACGTCATATCTAACACAACTATCGAACGAGTTGGTCGAATTGAGGTAGGGTAAACAAGAACTCGATGAAAAGTGGTAACAAAAGCTAATCTGGGAGATTTTCTAGAGCTCGTCGTTCTTCGGTGACTATCCTGACGTGGTCGCTTTCCTCCTGATTGTGATTGTTGCCATCTTCGTGGCGCTCGGCTCGAAAGTCTCCACAAATTTCAATTCGGTTTTCACCATCGGTAACATGGCGGTGAGTTCTCGCTCCATATTGCTCTCTCTGTCCATGCAGAACAAAATGCTTTTTTCCCTTTGAAATCATCATCTCAATCTATCAAATTTCTTGTGATGCAGATGTGGTGTAGTGCCAAGTGGGGCGCCATCACACGCTTAGAACCGTGGATCGTATTCCGTCAATCCAACAATGCCTTCCACCCTTCTGGGGTCGACTGAATGGTCCTACACTCGTCTAGGGGGCAAAGCTACTGAATTCTATGTCGTCTGAACACCGCCAATCGTTGTGTAGTCCACGTACCCATACAGACGTCACTATGATTCTGAAGTTCTGAAGAGTATGGTAACTTCGGGGAGAAATACCGCCACCCGATTCTTGATGTAAGCGGAAAATGGGGGCGCGCCAAATGGTTCGGAAATCTTCAAAACTTTCAAATCACTATGGCGTATCATTTTAACGAATCTAATTTAAAAGCGCTAAAAACTGACAGACTTCGGGAGCCCCCAAATAACTAGAGTCAGGAACCACTCCACGTAACGAATCTGATGCAATTTCAGGTAATAGTGCTTGTCGTCGGGTACGGTATAACGTTCGCAGACTTCAGCTTATGGAGTGGCACCAACGAAGAGGGAGTATCGAAGTGAGAATTCTTTCTTTTCATACATCAAGTTTACGAACTTTTAGAGCGTTCCTTTCATTTTTAATTTTTACTTGTACTTCTTTATATTTTCCGTTGCCAGGTCAATTTAATTAAGCGGTGACGAATGGCCTTAACAGGCCTTCCTATTAGCCTTTGAATGAAGGAGAAGTATGTGTTTGCGACCGAGAAAGCTTCTCGTGCATGGTGTTTACGTGTTTTCAAAGGAGAGCGAATAAGATCGCAACTTCATCCGCTACGCACCATCTTCCTCTCGAGAAAATTATTTCGATCGTCTAGGGAAAAAGGAAAGCTGCGAACACCTCGTAGAAAAGGCAGTTGACCAGATATGGCACTATACCGAACAAGGTTGGGTTAACACTCATTTGATGATGCCGTACTCATTCGGGTCGAAAGAAATAGTAACATTGAGGGATCAATTGATATGGAAGGATTTTTCATTTTACTGATAGTCATCAATTATTGCAATCAGAGCTGAACTTGAAGTGGAAGCCTTGTTTTCTATGAGCATTCATTTACCTTCTAGAGCGTTTTCATGGTTTGAAGGAGCCTTTTGGAACAAATGTTCAGCGATGATTCATTACATGACCGACAAACCCGCGCTCACTAAGGTTTGTTCATGAAGTCATTAGGCTGTATAAGTTTCTATAGTACAGCCTGTGTCCACCATGACTAGGCTACCGTAATCCTACTCTATTGAAGTGCAACTTTGCAAAGAATTTCCTAGTGAGGGAGAAAAGGCCTACGTGATTTGATCGCAGCAAAATACCGATGAAGTGGGTGTAACTTAGTTATGGCTTCAGTGTAAAGGGCATCCTTCGAAAAAGAAAATCACATCCCTGTTTGAGAAAAGAGCGAAAAGGAAGAGACAGCCATAGGTGACGCTAATCTTCTGTAAGTGATAGAGTCCTCCTATGAAATCGGAGATCGGTAGATGCCTTTACAAGGATGCTTTCTTTGAAACAGGAGATCATATAGGAAAGAACTGACTAGGTCTACACAAGACAGGATGATACAGTGATTCGAGGTTGCCTTGTTTCAAATTCGCATTACTCTATGAGCCCTTATTTCAATTCCGAGCGACTTCTTTTTCACTATACACTCACTATTAAATACTATGGCTGTATACTCACTCGCTAGCACAATCAAGCTCGAGCGCTGTGCACTTTAACAGATTCTGACGGCTCGACTGTATTTTGAAATAGAAAATTTCCCATCACATTCATTTCACTCTTTTTTCTTGCACCTGAGCATCAGCTCGTAGCAGTGATCTGGCTTGAAACTGGGGACGCTTTACAGTACCGACCTTATTGATAATATACACTAAAATAAAGAATAGTAACTAAAGCTACTGGCTTGTCTCTCGCTAATGTCTGGTTTTTCAGCTTTTTTCCATACGGCGTGAATGGAATGTTAGCAGGTGCAGCATCGTGTTTCTTTGCCTATATCGGCTTTGACGGTCTCGCAACTGCTGGAGAAGAGGCAAAAAGTGAGCGCTCCTGCTCTTTCATTCAAATGCAAAAATAGCCAGTTATTTCCCTTAACGTATACTTCCCTACACCGACGTCGCAAAATTCAATCAAACTGCATCTGATGTCATGCAGCCTTCTTTCCTTCCTTTCCAAAAGGCATTGGACACATAAAAACTTCTGCGTAGGTGGCTCCGAAGGCAATTTTCAACCAGCTACCGTTTAGGATTAACTCAAAGAACTTTTACAACCCTCATCTCGTATTGAAGAACAACAATTTCAGCACATGGGCATACAGCTCGCTGCAATTACTTTGTTTTACCCTAATGAAATAGAATGGTTCTCTCTTTTTCTGTCGTCATTATTGATAGAGGAAATAATTCGCTTTTCATTTGAGACGATGTATTCGTTTTTAAAGGTCTCGATGAAAAGAGCATCCCGTTTAAATTTTCATGACTTTTGGATTATTTCTTCGATGCGCTAATACCAAGAGTAGCGCTTGAGCCAAGCCAAGATGGATGACACTAAATTATTCGGCTGAGGTTTCGACGTTATCGCCTTCTTCTCTGAGTGGAACATAAGAGAAAGCTTTTCGATGAACTGGATGTAGAAATGAGTACCTCTATACAAAATCACCCTAAGCACCCATTTACTGAGGTGAATAAGAATACTGTGAGGCTTGCTTAACATATATCACTCATCTGTCCTCCTTAAAGACACAATTCACGATAATTTTGGGTAGTCCAGATTGTGATGAAAAATGGACGACAAGATCGAAAATAGTGCGATGAAGGTGGAGAAACTGCGTGAATCGGTACTTCCAAACTGAAAAAAGGCTTCAAAAAACCGCTAAACAGGGGACTGAAGAATGACGAGAATGAGTTCAGAAAAATGAAGAAGAGTGGGGCGTCCGGACGAGCTAAACAGTGTGTTTCACTGCGCGCGTGTGGGTCCTGGTGCGAATGACAGACAATGGTAAGCAAAAATCCATTCTTTTATAAGCATAAATAAACAAAAAACCCTTGTAGCAGCAAAAGTTGCTCACCATTTTCAGCCTCTAGGAGTAGGAAATTAAATAAGGGATCGCGGCAGCAAAAAGAAAAACAGAGGAAAAAAGAATGGGGGAGAAAGATCGCCTCATCACTCGGCGATTAGCTGATTGTGCGTGGGTCCTAGAACGAAAGTTTGCAATCTGTATTGTCTCGACACTCGTCTCTGACGTCTGAGGTGACATCGATGGAGAGGCGTGAAGGCCATTGACGTCCCGCCCATTAAATTACCGTGAACTGTGCCTTCAACCAGTGCCAATACGCTTGACGATCCTCCACAGGCCAGAGGTCAGCAGCATCGCCCATTCTTTCTCATAGAGGTGCCTAAAATTTAGCAGACATCATTCCCTTCAACACATATACAGCATCTTCTGCCGTGACCTTGGTCTCGAAATTCAACTTAATCATGTTCCTCCACCTGGAACCCCTCGTGTTTGGTCCCATTAAAGTTTGAATTCTCCATACCATCACAGGCGCTGTTCTCTCATCACCTGCTGAACATGGCGCTGTTCCCTGGCGATGGTGATGTTCGCTTCCAACCCAATCCACTCGTCATCTTCATGCAGGTCCTTCTCTACATCCTCATCGACGGATAGAAGTTGTCTTCTATAATCTTTGGCTATGGACCGACCCTCGCTGCCGTGTAGCAACGTGGGACTGAACAATATTTGTATACCCTTCCTATTACCCTCCTGGGTCATCTCTCGATTGTAGAAGAGACGAGTGGGCTCCTTACATTTCGCCCATGTCGGATTTATTCGAACCTTTACGATCTTGTCGACACTACCATCAGCGGTTAGGCCTCTCCTCGTGAGTCAGAATTCCTGCACTTTCTCCAGTAGTCCATGCTCGAGTTCTGTGATACATCCAGTTTATAACAGTTGGTGAGGGAACGGGCTGAAAGCTGATCCTTGGTGGACCTCAACCGTGATGCCTACTGCTTTCCTCAGGGCTTATGCGTGCATATGAGTGTCTTAATCCCATGTTCCATGTCTCTGGCCAATGAGATCGGATATTCTGGGAAGTTTCGTTCTCTGTGCGCACTCAAATTATCTTGTGACGTCAAACAATTTTTTTCAGATCGAGGAAGGCAAGTTAACTAGGTCTACGCCTTTTCTCAATACTTGCCCATTTACTTATGGAGGAGACATCCGTCGTGCACATTTCTGCATGAAGCCCAAGTGCAATCAACCTCACCCTAGGTAGTCGAAACAGTGGGAGGGGTCCTCCTCCTTTTTGAAGATCGAAGCTATAGCAGCGGGTGTGTTTCGTTGCGCCCCGTCGAAACTAGGTCACGCCGCAGCCGTCGCATGCGGCGAGTTAGCGCGGTGCTTGACGGACGTCGCAGTTGTCAATGGGGCATACGATTTACGCTTGGTCTACGGCAGTCAGCCGAAGAGAAGATAACGCGGACAAATGCGAATCATTCGGTCAACTGACACTTGGTGGTACTGTAATGTCAGCTCGAGGCCTTAGTATGGTGCGCCGCGCGCGAGGTGGAAGGGTGACCTACTTTTAACGGACGCGCGCAATGGACGTTCGACCTTTTTGCACATCTATGTTGCTTCTCTCAGCAGTGATAATCTTCAGGAATTGCTTAAGCCACCTAGTTCTGTTCATCCCGAGCACCATCCATGCTTCAGTCGATATCCCATCAGGATAATCTTTCATATCCCTCGAGCTAGGCAGACCTCATCCCATGTCAGCGATGCCATGAAATCGGCCCTCGCTTCAAACCGTGGCTGACCCCTGCTGCACTAGTCAAGATCGCACCGTATCGGCCCCTTCGTTACGGCCTCAACTGCCTGATGTCTTGAGGATCTCGACAAAATGAAGGACCACCTTGGCGAGCTGGAATACGACTTCCACCTTTCCGACTTTAGCACTTTCGTTCTAAGCGTCCTGATCCACTATCTTTGCCTTCACTACGGCAGCCATGGTGTTATTCTTGCAACTTCTCTTCGAAGTTAGGACTTCTGGAAGTAACGCATTCTGCCAGTGCGTTCTTCTGCTTCACAAGAAGGTGGACTTCAACTTGCTTCCTCTGCATCCAGGACTTCCCAACTTTCATGCACACTGTAGAAAGACCTCCATAGTCTTACTCTCAATCTGCTGTATTGATCTATAGGGACCTCTGGGACCAACTCTACTACTCGTTGTTTGACGTCATTTCTCAGCTTTCGTACGGCTACCACCACCAAATATTCCTTAATCATTTTATTCCTTCATTCCTTATTATTCTCGATTCCCTGAAGAGATCTATGACTGTATTGCAAGAAGAAGACTGTCCTGCTGAGCCATCCTTTGCCTAGTAGCACGGAAGCTTTAAAGGCCCGGTAAGGGCCTATTTTCATCTAGCTCCCTCTTTTCTGAACTCTCTGAATTTTCAAAAAGGAGGTTTTCCAGATTGCAAAGCTGTGGCTGTATCCTTTCTGATCCCTGTACCTCTTTCTTATAAACTTCTTTTAACACCCTCCGTTCACTGCCAAAGCAAAGACTACTCGCTACTGTGGCATAAACCCTGTCTGGCACTAACCTGATAGCATCTACCACACTCAGGTGAAACTCTTCTTTTTAGGAGATCGGCTGTAAAGTGTTCCTCGGTTATTACTGTTCAGTAGCCCCTTTTGTGTATTTAAGCTTACAGCTGTGATTCGGCCCCTGATTCAGTCAATAGTTGAGACTGAATTCGGCTCCGCCATTGCTACAGTCACACTAATTCGTTTCTTGTTTTCTCCCTTATTGTAGACTTGATATCTCTCCTCACTTGTGTTTCCTGAAGACAGAAGACAGCTTTTTTATGCTCCTGCGCTTTACCGAATTAGCAAGCTTTTTGGTGTTATCAGCAAGCGATCCAACATTGAAAGTCCCAATTCATACTAACTCCTCTGGGATCTCTCCAAAGTAATAAATCACCACACTTAATGAGACTATTCTTAATGTTATTGAGAGCAATAATTCGTTTTGCGGTTCACATCTAATTCCTGTGATTTATTGTTTTCGTCGGTATTTGTCATCATATTTACTTTAGTGACGGTTAAGGTAATTTATCATCTTACTTGGTTTCTAGAACGTGTATTCGTCTTCTTAACTTTGACACTTCTTTCATGGATAGTTGTGATGCTAACTCGCCTGGTAATCAATGTTGGGAAGCTCACTTTCACGTGAGGTCAAGTGAGGACTTCCGGGGAGGTAAAAAAGTAAATAATGAGCGTTCAATTTGATCGGCTTTGAAAGTACGAGGGTGAGGGTTCTGATGGGCGATCTCCCATTGCTACCACATGTCAAAGCCACAATTTTCGAGAAAATGAACTCTTTTGCACTCTCTTCACTTCACTGAGGTAACCACCATACATACACTAACAGAGGTGACGAGTATTCTGTTTCAGATCCTTCGCGGTCGATTCCCATCGCAACGTTTGCTTCGATGTCTGTAGTTACTTTGGCCTACATTGCAATGTCCGCATCGCTTACGCTTATGGTCCCATACTATCAGGTAAGCACTCAATTGAAGACGAAACCCACGACGCTGAACACTTACCTCAGCTTGCACCGCCGTGATTTCGGGCTTCCACTTAAAATCGCAAGTGATATAATAAAAATTCCATTTGTATACCCGTTTGGGTTATAAATCAGACGACAGCTTGCACTTTCATCCCACTGGTCAAATTGGTGGTGAATAGTGGGCATTTCACCCATGCACCTTCGTCGTCGATCTTTATTTTTGCTACCATTAGGGTGAGGGAAGGCAGGAGGGGGGAAATGGACCAACAACCTCTTTGCCTGTGGGCATTATGGGCCGCCAAATTCTACATGAACATAAATACATCCGCTCAGGCAGCGGAGCGTCCAATTTCGCCGAAGCACATACGAATTTGATGACTAGAACCCTTTCACCATCACGGAAGAACTGTGATTGCTTTTTTGCAAGATTGGTCGTTATCGAAGAATAATATGTAGTCCGTTGTAAGGCTTACCGCATAAGGGATATGTATAATAATTTCAGGTCCACCCTACGGCTGCTTTTTCGGACGCTTTCGCCCTTAGGGGCGCCACCGTGGCGAAGATTGCCGTCTCTGTGGGCGCTCTATGTGGAATGACAACCAGTTTAGTGAGTTTCACTTATGTGTCCTGTTTCTTTTCGCTATAGTTTCACTTCCTAATTGCTATTCAAAGAACTACAGAGCTAAAGCCATGACTGCCACTTCAGTTGTAGTTTTTCCAAATACCTCTGAAACCTGAACTCCAGTTGCAGCCTTGGATAGCTACAACCTAAATGGTCGGCTAGCTGGCTTCAGAAACAAAAAAAGAACTTCATTGCATTTTTTTGATCACAAAACGACAGTTCCCTGCACAGGTTGGCGGTATGTTCGCTCTACCACGATGTGTTTTTGCCATGGCAGAAGACGGTCTCCTTTTCAATTCGCTGGCTGTAGTCAATGGTAAAACTCAGGTACGTCGGCATTCTGCCCTTTGCATGAGGGCCGATCACCTCAGCAGCTAAAAATGTATCGGTGACGCTTGCACCATGCAATGAAGCGTGATCATGCGATGAATGAAGACGCTGATGAATATGAATTGTTAATTGCTCAGGTGCCAATCAACGCTGTCCTCGTGTTCGGTTCGATAACGGCCTGCATCGCATTGCTGTTCGACATCGAGACGCTCGTTGAATTCCTGTCAATCGGCACGCTACTTGCATATTCGATCGTCTCGGCTTGTGTGATTATCCTTCGATACCAACCGTCTCGATACCCGGAAGATGGCAGCTTTGATAATGGTACAGACGTCCATTCTTTTGAGGTCCACCCGGCCTGTGCATTGTAAATTTAGCCGAACATTAGAATTCCCTGGAAGGTGGGCTAACATAGAAGAGGGAAAGGGCCAATCCGAAGAGAAGCAAGGCATGAGATAATGAAATGGAGGTTATTTAATGGGATGGATACCGAAAGAAGTCTCATTTGATCGTATTATTTCGCTTTTTTCGACTCTCCTACTTTACCCAGCATTGGGAAAGGGAGCATGTGCTCTGGTTATGCCTACCATACCAACGCTAACGTGAATCTGTGCCTGCTATGCAAACACAAGATCTCAAGTGGTTCTGCTTTTCAGTAATTTCCGTATTCAGGTTTGGCAAGCCAAACGTCCCTCGAGAGCATCGGTGGAGAGAAATTTGACTGACGAATCTTTGCAAACATTTCGGGAAAAAGCAAAAGCATTAATCGTCTTGCCTTTTGTCAGAATAAGCATTGTAGCCCTAGCCTTCAATGCACTTTATGTGTGCTCTGCTCTCGATTCACTCGAGCTCTCAAAAGGTCCGAGTCCGGTGAAAGGGGGCGCTGTGGAAGAACGCCTAACCCTTNCCCCCCCCCCCCCCCCCCCCCCCCCCCCTCAACAAAATAATTATGCAAAAAAAGTTGAACAGATTCCCGAGTTCCTCCCAATTAAAATGCAAATTCACTCAAAGTCTAGCTCAGTCAGTACTCGGCAGTTTCAAAGAATGCCTAACACGCCCTAACACTCTTTATATCTTAATTTTTGGCCATTTTCTTCTCTCCTATCTAACAGCGTTCCCATAATTTGCATAAGGTTACAAATACAGATATATGGTCAATGCCTGACTTTCGTTCGCCAGACTTTAAGAGAGTATGCTTAAGGAGGCAAACTGAAAGTCACATTCCCTGGAAGCGGATACTTGGAACAATTCGACCCCGGTCACGCAGTTCATTATGGAGTGTTAGTGATGATGATTGGCTTCGCTGGATTTGGACTGTGCTTAAGTTCAGGTAACTGCCCAGGCAGTAGGATTGATTCAATTTAAAGTTAATTCACAGCTTTCAGGACACTTTGAGGAAATGGCAGGGATGGTGACGGCCTCGTTTTTCGGTGCAGTCTCTATATTGTCGCTGGTTTTCATTATGGCTCATCATCAGAATTCAGCTCCACTTAATTTCAAGGTTGCCGCGCTACAGTACAGCTTCCACGGAAATTTCTCCTAACATTGTGCTTTTCAGGTACCCCTGGTACCTATCGTTCCTGCGTTGAGCCTACTCATTAATGCTCTCATGATGCTGCACCTTGCACCCATAACTTGGTTACGGCTTGCATTCTGGATGGTATTAGGTAATCATGAGATGAGATGTTTATGAGACCAGAACAATACACCCGTAAAGTGGACCAAGAGATAATGCACGAAGTCTGATTGCAGGTTTGAGTATCTACTTCGTCTACGGCATACGCCATTCTCGGGAGGAACTGATGCCATCATCACCGGAAGCCCGCTTCTCGAAAAGCAGCACGTACGAATCCGTGGTGTCCGCCTCAACTACCGGCTCGGCATCCTGAAAATGACAAAGAAACTCTTAAGAGTAGTCGGTCTGAGAAAGACCTTAATTCTTCAGTCTAGAAACTTCGAAGCTCCTATTCCTTTCTTCCTATCATGTAAATATTCAGTAACATGACGCTGCTCTCCAATCCAAATCTTCTTGATTTCCCCCTCGGTAGATTTTTGATCATTTTGTATCTGATCTTCAATTCTAGTCAACCTTGAGCATGACTTCGTTTCTGCTGAAAAAGGCGCAACCTGTCTAGTGAATTTCCGCGCAACAGTTCGACAACGGGGTTCAAATCCAGCAATGAATGTTTCAACGAGAAATTCATTCGAGAAGAGAGGAGACGGCAAAGTACCAGAAGTCTATAAAGTCCCAGATTGTTCAGGATTAAAGGTTATTCAATTCACCTGATGGAACCAGTATAAGTAGAAGCTCAAAAAATATGAAAACCTGAGTGATTGATATGGGCAAGCCCCCAATGGGGTTCAAGGGCTCATCTGTATCCAGTGCGACACCTACATAATGCGGTATGCCCGCTATGAAAGTCAGAAATTAAAACGGCCAGAACGGAAAATTAGGCCACGTACATATTGAAGGCACAGTTCACAACGACTTTGGGGTATATAATATTAGACGAGTACTAAAATTAGGGATTGGACGAGAATCTACCGATAAAAGTTGCAGGGAAGGAGGGAAGGGGTATTTGGATGAGCTGTTCAAGTGTGTGTACCATTGCGTACAGCTGGCTACAGTAAGCTGCATATGTGCAACGTGTGCGTCCCGGTGCGAATGGTGCAACCCCTAGCCTCTGCAACGCCGAGAGAACTCGTCCGCCTTTGGGTGTTTACGTCGGCTAAGCCAGTTTTGGGGCCCCTATTACACAACCTAGCCTGTTTTTCATCTAGACAGCGTCTCTTCTGGTATATTTGAGGCTCACAGGTTCATCCTGGAGAACAATATCAGGAACCATTTTTATTGTGAACTGCCCTTCAATAGTGAAACAGTTCAGGGTCAGTGAAAAAAAACCAAAATTCATACAGCCGAAGCGATTTGAAGATTGAGTATGCATCAAATCACTTGGGAGGATCTCAAAGTCAGCCTTGTTTTAGCTGTTTGCTGTCCGCCACACAAATGTTCTTTTAAATTTGCATAAGCAGACCCGGAAGGACGGAAGGTTTGGTTGCTTGAGCGGGTGTCGACTCCGGTGATGGTCCTCGACCCAAAGAGCTTTTAACGGTGAACCTAGTCAAGCCATTCAGAGGTCAACTGTAGATCCTATTCTAAAGGTCCACTTGTGTTTATGAAGGACTACCTTGCACGTCTCCTCTACTTCAAGTAATGAGTATCTCGAACAATGTAACCACTCATGTGCTGTCACTGAACACTGTGCCGAAAATATTGGTATTGAGACCTTTGTCACATCACGGTCCTCGCTCTGCATATCTTTTTCCTATTCAAATAAAGACATTCGTTCACTGGGACGATCAGACACAACAACAGACAACATGCCACCGAAATCAGTGAAACATTTATGGAAATTTTGTTATGATATATACTTAGACATGAAATTGTAAGAAACAAAGGCAAACATGACGACATGTAATGAACAAAAATTTGAGGAACTGAACAAAATGGCAAGGTCGGGGGTTTGGAATTGTTGGAGGCAATGGGTTGAGGGAAACAGAAAGTAGAATGGAATTGATCCAGCGGCAAGAGTTGATAACTGGTTGAAGCGACTTCATCGCTGTCACCGCGCATACCTTAGGCAAGATTGGGATAGTCACATGGAAAGGGGGCAAGAATAGGCAAGATTCTGAACCACACTGATGCAGGACACACCTTGACACAAAGAAATCAACAGAGCATACAGCAACACATCTAGCAGAGAAAAAACACCAAATTTCTTCAATAGTAGCTAACAATAAAAGCAAAAAAGCAAATGCAACGAAGATTAATTGGCCATCATCAACGAGTCTGAGAGGATTTCCTACAACAGTATATTCTAACCGGCAATGGTGTACGTATTGCAGAATACACCACTTGTGTATACTAAAGCGACCCGCCAACAACCTTTCAACATCACTAACTCAGATGGGAACTGGAAATGGGTTGTGCACTGTGTGGTGACCACCTGTTGGCTGTAATCGTGGTAGCTTTCGTTCACAGAACATAATGTATTGCGACGCTAAACAGAAGCCGCTATATTGACAAACTCAAAGGAAATTCAGCACTCCGTAGTGGTGGTTGGCGTGCTGACGAGCAACAGAAATTAACCGAAAGTGTGGCAGCGTCGTAGCGGCATATCCTCTTTGAACAAAACGCAGTAACGTGACGATCACGAACGCACGGTACGAAGGACGAAGGACCAACTGTGGAACGAATATGCGAGAACCGAACCACTACAGACAGCATCCAGGTACGCAGACCACACAAACATTCCCACCTAAATCGACACAGACTTCTTTTTTAGAGTTCAAAACATGACGTGACCTGAAGTTTCACATGAAAATAGTAGAGCAAACTAGGTGATTTGAGAGGGATATTCACCATTCGGACTTGCTCCATGGCGTCTCTTCACAACCACAGCAATGACACACTTTTGGATGTGTATCCACAAATATTAACAGACACCCTTCTCGCTATGAAACAATACCAGGAGGAGATGCATTCAACTATTCCTTAGGAAGTGATGACCAGTTTTCTATGCTTCCGACTTGAACTTGGAGAGCTTTTAACACCATTCAGTCCCTACAACCTCAATTTTCAGCGCTTTGTACCCAGTAGCCATCACGTTTCTTATATCAGCAAACTAATTTACCATATCTCTCATCTAAGCCTAGTTTGTTCTATCGTCAACCCTCACTCTCGGATGGACCCCTGAGTTAGAGAAGGAACGTGACCCTTCCCATATGGAAACGAAATGTAGCAAGTATCAATTGTCTACCTTTCTTACCCATACAAAAGCTTGTTTTCTAAGTTGCCATGACGACAGTTGCGACAACTTCATGATTGATATAAAATAATCTAACTATGGTTAGCAGCAAAGGAGTGCTTGAACTCTCATCTAATACGTACGTATTCAATCACGTTTTCCTGCTCTAACCAATGTATGTGACCCAAAAAACTCCATTAACAACTGATTTTTCGCAAAATTACGTACCTTATTATCATATAGTTTCTTTATGCGGTTGCTTTAGGATAGGGATGACTCCTTTCATTCTTAAGTTGCACCTTCAATCGCTTCGATCCAATTTGGAAACCATTCATAGCGGCAATAGCGTTTTGTGCGGATACTGCATTGTCATAGGAAACAAAACCTAAAGGAAAAATGTTCAGTCACTCAGGTGCCCGTAGGTATTGATCCTAATTAAAAGGTGAAAAAACACACCAAAACATTTGGAGAGGTTTGTAACTTTGTCAATGAAAACCTTGGCTGACAGCACGGTGCCAAATGGAGAGAAGGTTGTGTGCAAATCTGAGTCTCCAAAGTCCTGGAAGAAACATTATCAAAATGGTTTACATCAGGATTCAAGTAATGTCATCATAAGCGGTACCTGAGGTAAGTGATATATAAAGAGATTGGATCCCTCAGGTCCTTTGACATCACCGCTAACAGCTTGGGCGCTTGCATTCATATGCGATGCCAAGGCGTTGACTGAAAAAGTAATATAGCACTAATGCTTGTTCCTTACCAAAAATTCAAAATATTGAACATTGGCGGTAAGTTAGGACCCGTTTATTTCTCTCGCATTACGTACATAAGAAGGACACTGGCTAGAAGCAATCATCTCCCGCCGCTTTCTTTCTCTTCCACTCCCCACTTGATGAACCTTTCGATTACGAGGAAATTCACGAAAAGGGTTATACCATCGTATTGGAAGAGGGCTAAAGTAATACTATTGTAATGGAACATACGAGTATAGTGCTGCATTGCTTGTTGGTACGGGTCCATGCCAGCCCCAGCAGCTCCACCACCGAAACCGCCAGCGCCTGCAGATGACAGTGCAGTACCAACTGGAGATGCAGCTTTTGCAGAAACAACTTGAACACCACTTGATGGCGCATTTTGATAAACCGATGACAGTTGTGCGGCAAACGGCTGGGACATGGTCGGCGCTGTCACGGCTCCCGTAGCATAACCAAATGCAGCCAAATCGCCTAGAAAAACGGCTATTGTTCGTAGATGAAAGGCTGGCAGCTCAAAGGGCGCTCAACCCGACCAAAAAACAAATACATATCCATGTAATCAGTAGACGTACAGGGCTGGGAACGAGGGCCTTGTCTCCACTTACGCACCTCTCGACCTTTCATCGTTCATTTGCAGTTTTTTAAGACAATATTTGCTTTTTGGCTACAACTTTTAAACCCTGCAACTCATATGTTTCCAGAAACGCTTAGCGTATCACACTGGCAGCTACACCAAAATATTTACAATTCATGTTACGTACGATTCGTGGGAAATCTCCGGATTGTTTATGACTGGAGGCGTTATTTACACCAATTCGAAAACAGAAAGCTTGTTATTGTTATGCCATATTTAGAGAAGTGAAACAATTGGAGATGAGTTCCGCGCGTCAGTTGAGAATGCTGATTAATGAATGTTATTTCTACAATATTTAATCCAAGTAACTGCTGCCAAAAATATTTTTTCGGGACTACCTAATCCACCATTTACTTACATCTAACTTGACCTTACTGCGTTGCTCTCGCTTTTTGCTTAACTCTTAGACGAATGCCGAAATACAAACCGCAAGAAAAGATAACGCTTGGAACTTCGCCTCCCTTTTCCACTAGACTAAAAGATGAGTTCATTGGTGGCAATTAAGCGAACCTTCCATTATAAGGTGAAATCGACATTCTACAATCGACATTCAACAAAAAATGTTTCTGAAGGAAGTATTAGCCTTCGGAAGTTTGTCTCGATTTCAGGGAAAGGACGTACTTCAATCTCATAACTTCACATAACTGCAAGCCCATACCACACTCTTATTTTTAGAAAAGTGAACAAAAATGAAATTAGTAGAACATGTGAAAACATCAGGCAAGGGTAACANCCCCCCCTCCCCTATCCTCCTATTCTTTCTCTGTTTCAGAGGCTAAGCCCCATTCACGTCATAGGTGTAGAACGAGTTTCAAGGACTGTAAACTTATGGTAACAACTATCAGTAGCGAAACTGTTTGAGTAGATAATATAATCTCAGAGTGGAAACTCGTATTCAGCACAAAATGGCCGCATCGCGACTGTGCAGGAACGATGAAGAAGGGACACTAACCAAGGAGGCCACTTCCAGCTTCCTCACGTACGACCCTGCCCGCATTCTTCCCCTCATTCTCTATCACGAACATTCCATGTTTGAAAACATATTTTCCTATTTCCAATAACCATGCATTATTGTTGAGTTGCTGGCGCTTACAGGGAGCTCGCAACGGAGCTATTTTTGCCAGGGTCAGATTGGCGAAGAAGTCGGAACATTAGTTTGTGATATACACTAACGCCGGGTAGACAAACTAATTAGCGGTACATCTATTTCCCTAGAACATCTCTAAAATTCCCCACGGCTATCCCGTGAAAATTCCCAGCATGTAGAAGCCACTGTCCCCATGCGGCTCTCCTATGTCTACTTCGAAATGTCCAAGGATTAACTTGCACACGAATTATCTGTTTCCCCTGCCTGACCTTTTCCCTAACACAAGGAAATGCTGACCTGCTGGTTGTGCTTGTTGAGCCTGAACTTGCATTGCGAACAGCTGTTGATGTTGCGCCTGGGCATGAGCTTGAGCCTGGGCTAGTTGAGCGTGTTGGAGCTGGGCCTGTTGAAGTTGGGCAATGGTTTCTAAGTTCTGGGGTTGGATGGGGCTCTGATGAAGTAGAGCAGCTGAAAAGAGCAATCTATTGTACACTGGAACGCACGTTGAATGACATTGACATTTCATGCCCCATTGGTGCAAAGAGTCGAAAATATGCACCGGCACGTCGCTCGCTAAGCAGGTCGGAAGTGTTAAAGCAAACGAAAGTGCTATAGTGATTACGTTGTTAGGGATACTAAGGCTACTTGTTGAGTACCTCTACACCATCATACTCGCCACAACAGACCCATAGCGTTGAACAACAAACGAAAATAATAGAATGTAAGAATGGAAACTTAACCATTCTACACATGCAAGTAGGGAAGTGAGGAAAATCAGCGACAACAAGATCAAGTAAGGCGCAGAAGACACCTTCAACCACTTGATCCTTACACCAAGCGCACCACATTTACGCCACTGATGAAGCCCTCCAGAACCCCACTAGAAAACGAAAACCGCCCTAACTATTAACTTAGGAGGTCAATGCAAAAGTGTCGGGTTCTGGAGGACGATGCAACACGACGATGGAACTGAGCAGAGTCACAGCAGCATTCACCACGATTCAATTACCTAGCTGAGCCTTGCTCGCAGCGCTCTGCCCGTTCTGTACTAGAGCAGACGCACTGCCACTAGTAGCAACGCCAGTGTTCACTGCCCCGGAACCCCCTTCCGTGAGTTTACCCAACGCCGAAAGCACTAAAACTATCAGTTAGATTCTATTGTACAGGTGGAAATTCTAAAAATGTGAACGTAGCAACCGACCTCCACCGAGAACACCGAGCAAGTTGTGTTGCTGTGCCTGCATACCGGGATTGAACAACGCCGCCAAAGCGGTTAAAGCTTGCAGATTGACTCCACCACCGGTCAGCTGAAACAGTAACAGAATCAATGTAGTTATGGTCGATGAACACAGTTGTATAGCTGAGGATACAGACGAGATTTTTCAAATGAAGGAGGACCTTCTACATTTCATTTTGACGAATCAAATGTTTTTTTCTTCCGATGAAGGTTTGAATTTCACCGAAACTGTTGTCACTTGACAAAAATCTTTGCGAAAATTTCTATTTTTCCGGCAATGGGTTTGATTGCAATGAAATTGAGGCACAGTTCACGTTAAAAGTGGTTTCTGGAATTAATCCCTAAGATGAACCTGCTACCCCCAAGGATAGCGCAAGGGGCCTCGGGCCGAGAAACAGTCAAAAGAGGGCGTACGGCGTAATAAGGGCCCCAAAAACCGGCTGAGGCGACGTACACACCCAAGGCGGACGAGTTGTTAAGCGATGTGAAAGCTGTAGTGTTTGCTCCATTCGCACCGAGACCCACACCTTGCACACAGGCAGCGTACTGCAGCCAGCCGTATGCAATGGCGCGCGTTCGAACAGCTCGTTCAAATGCCCCTTCCATGCAGCTTTTTTCGTAGCATTCTTTCCCAACCCCGCATTTTACTTCTTCTCTGAAGCTTTATGTTTCTCCAAATACAACGACAATAACTACTTCCGCATTCCATGGAACCTTTACGAGATTGTTCATACAACCACTCAGTTTTTGCCCATAAAATCTCCAATGGATGCATAAACTTGTTCGAAGTGATTTTTCTACGAGAGACGTGTATTGGAAATGAGCCGCACACATTTAAACTCTATGAATTCCAGTATATAAAAGAATACCGCAGAATGAATAGAGTGCACGTACCTGCTGCAACAAGGCTGCCTGATTGCCCAACGACGCCAAACCAGAAGCAGGTGACGTTATGGTTCCAGCACTACCAGGCAATTTCTTCACTTCTTTCTCTCGTTGGGTATCAGCAAACTTCACAACCAAAGGGGCCGAACACCCCTGCAACACGGCTGGCATTAACGCCGTTAACGGAAAAAAGACATCAAAACGCAGCGAAAAAGTATGTTTAAGATAGTAATACTGCATAACTCTGAAAGCTGAAGAACTGAGCTTGTTCGTAAGGGTTGCCAAAACGATAGAAACTGTAGGGGATCTTTCTTTCAGAATTTGTAAATCTGGTATAATCGCCGTTTAAGATGGCCTATGCATTCTTTGTAGCTGGCAGATTGTGGGCTTTCCTCATAAGAGCAGTCGTCTTTTGGCACATCCAGTACCTGCGGATTACCTCCACACTAATCTTAACTGACCATTCCTGACCGAATTCTCCACAATGCCCTTTGTGCACCGGAGTTATTTTCCTACATATCTCAATGTTTGCAATTTCCATGACATTTCCTCCAAGATAAAAAAAAAGTTGATATAATAGAGAGTACTAAATGCGATCACACGACGCCGCTAGAGCTGTACCCCTTCCTAGTAATTAGTTTACCGACTTGATGAAACTTAGCGTGGTTGCACTCTATTTTTTCACGAAAACGTCAACGATAAGTATTGATAAGAGTAACCAAACGCCTCGATGTCCGGTTAAACGATACATTAGTCATCTGCGCAAAACCTCTCCAAACCCGTTTCCCCATTCGCATCTCAAAGATGACTTCACTCAACAAAAAGCACTACCCTATTAAGCCACACAACATGAAGATGTGAACGCTTCAAGGCCAACAATTCCGATCGCCGATGGTGATTCGAAAAAGGGAAATCACAGATTCACGATGCTCCACTTTCACAGTGAACAAGTATAACCCAGTACGGAGACAAAAACGTAAACATGCACACCCATACGAACCTCACGCATTGCGCGGCCACATAATTGCTAATTTCTTAGAACAGGGAGACAGAATGGAAATGATAGAGTAGACACATAAACGAAGGCTGATACAGTGACCTCTAGCCATGATAGTAAAGATACACAAGCGATGGAACATGTACGTAAACGGAATGATATGGGACCGGAGTGTGTCCCAGCCCAGATACAGACAGATACAGACATAATGGTAGAGAGAGCGATAAAGGAACTGAAACGCTACCTCCATCGTGGTCGAATGATGCATATCTTTGATTGCTGCCAACGCACTGGTGCGATTCGTATACGTAACGAACGCGCATCCTGTAAAAGACGCCAAGCTCACAAAACAGACACATAAACTGACTGAAGAGAGCACAGGACTTTCTCAACGACTCTATGCGCAGTTGAATAGTTTTCATTTTCTAAAAAGACATAACGCAACATGTTAGTGAAGCGGAATCGATTTCATAAATAAACAAACAAAACTTCCGACTAATATGGTCATTTCACCGGTCATGGACATCTAAATGGTTTCCAGATGAGCGATCTGCAAAATATCGACAGAAAGCCATGCTGGGATGATTCGAACACGCGATGACAAAGAGAACATCACATGGCCACGCACGCTGATTTGCAACAAAACAAGGACATTTCAGATAATTCGTGTTTCGCAGTGGTCAACAAAAACTTCACATTGAATGGTAACATTCATCGGTCACATCTGCAATACACAGCTGAGAAGAGAACTATTATAATCCCGCGATTGATGAGAAAATTCCCATGTTTCATAGGTTCGAAGGAAAGGTAAAGAGATTCTGCATAACCTTACCTCTGCTTTTACCGTCAGCTTCTCGCAACACAGTACACTCTTCGATATGCCCAAACTTCCCGAAATAATTCCGTATGTCCTCCTCATTGTGTTTCTTTGCCAACTGACCGATAAACAGTTTCCGCTCTAAATAGAATCGGCCTACAGATTCATTCAGGTTGAAGGTTGTGAGTGGGGAGATTATGGATTCAACCGTTTCTATTTTCCGTATCAGCAGGTTTCATCTGAACGGGATGGTGCATTCCGTCGATGATTTCTATATTGTGTAAAGCACTCTGAGCTGCTATCGCATCCCGCCGATGATAAAACGTTACAAAACAGCATCCTGGAAAAAGGACATACACGCCGATGGAATAACAATTTTAAAAATCATTAGCTCACCGCACCTTTGCTTACTTGGGTTTGCCTATCTCGCAAAATATTCAGAGAAAATACCGGACCATACTTTTCAAAGAGTTTCCGGCAATCTGGCTCATTCCAATGTCGAGGAATCTAAAAGTAGTATCTGATGCTTGCGGAACAACGGTTTACAAGACATACTATCACTCAATACCTTACAATTATTGACCACCTTCCCCACCCGCAACTACTCTCCCCATGTATGGACTGTCTGAAAGGATTCCCTTCGAGTTTCTCTCAACGCCAACTCAGAAGGTACTTTGTTCAGCTTAAAGTCAATGGCCACAGCTTGAATTCCCACAGCGGCTATAGCGTGAGAGAGTCTGAGGATTACCAAAGCCCGAAGTCTTGCCTCAAGCAATTTTCCTTCGCAGCGGTTACGTTAGCCTACTTAACAACAACAGACGTCAATCATGCTCGGAAGTGAGATTAAGCCATTGAGTCTTGATTGATTGTTCTCTTACTCCATTCCCATACCGCCACAAATTGCTATGAATGATCTTGGTAGCCTCCATAACTCCTCCATGCGACGCCAATTCTTAGTTTGATCCCCAACAGTCTGCGATATATGTGTAGAAATCTAGAATTGGAAGCAAAACGATCTGTGATGGCGCATGCAGCTTGACCTCAATCGGTCACGAGTCCGGCTGGCTACTAGTCCCACCGGGATGAAGGAATGCCAACCAGCCCCCGCTGGACTCATCTCTTGACCTCGTTCTGATTGAGGGCGCCTATCTTGTCCCCAATTTAGAGGAACATTCGAAAGGGAAAGGTGATAGCGGCAGTGGGCGAGGTGGAACACACCTTTACTCACACAATTTCAGTTGAACGACTAGGAGCCGTTCGCATTATCTTCCAACAAATAGATGAGGTGAGTGCAAGTAGACGACCCATAAAACAGTGGTTTAACACAGATTTCTAGCCGAGGTGAGTTTATGACGACCATTGTTCTCTAGTCGGGACTCCCGCGCTTCTGTAGTCGTTCAGGTCACCCTCCTCAAAAGCACAGACTACAGTACACCTGTGCAAAGGGAGTGCTAACATCTGGTTATCATATCGCATTATAGAAAAAATCTGAAATGCACCAGCTGCGCCGGACAATGTGCAGTGGAACGACATTTACGCTGGAACATCATCCGCTGTACTCTGCAATAAGTCTGTTCAGTGCCTTTTAAAGCAAAGCGCACAGCAGCAGAGCCAATGTTCCGGTGATCTATTCCACATTAGTGCTTCCTATCGAATATGGGCCGAAGAAGCCAGCAGTTGGATTATTATGGTCACGATAACTCGGTCAGCCTTATATCGGTAGCAGCCCCTGCGCCCAATCATTTGATTATCATCTCCTGTTTCCCGAATCGATCGCAGCAGCCGTAGACGGGCCGCAAATGGCGATTGATTCCTTCAAGGACAGTGACAGAAGACATCCAAGTGATCGCAGACAGATCTCAGGGTAATTGCACTAAAGCACAACACGATGAGTTGTAAACGACTAACCTGCCCGACAAACATCTTTATGGTATCCGGATCCGGATCCAGCGGTGTGCTTCCAGTTGTCTTTCCTTCGTCACTCATGGTGAATTCTGAAAAGAACCCTGGTGAGATTTACGGGCAACTCAGTAATTCGACCAACAAAAAAGCGCCTAAAACAGAACATCAATGAGAAGGTGAGAGAATGCCGGCTTATGTTCATTACCATAACGTGGAGACAGCTGACACTGACAAACTAAATGCATATCCAGCAGAGATGCCACATTTGAGGTGGGGTGGTGTCAGCGTGAGCTTTGGACGACAGACAGAATAAGGAAGGTCGGCCAATATGATTGATAAGGCGCGCCATTCCTAGCGGCCCCACCACTTGTAATACTTCGCGATATTGTGAGACAGAATTGAAGGGAATCAATATTGCCAAATCAGTTCTGCGGGTAAACATTCGCTTTCAAAACATAAGCAAAGACTGCCTGCAGCTGTCAACTAAATCTTCGTTCAGTTTCAATAACACTGCCAGCGCAAGTAGAAAGGAATCACGACGCAACGATAACAGTAATGAATAGCGCGAAGCGGATATGTAGAGAAGTGAATTTGCTCGGGGCTCTGACAACGGCAAATGAGATAGGAGGGTAGAGTGCATTGTTGAAACTGAATCGCCACTCATTGAATGAGAGCGAGCGATGCCACGAGGCAGTTCGAGCAAGCAGCTTGAACCCGCTAACCCGAATCTTCCTGAAAGCAGACCTCGAATGACCGCTTTCGGCAAGGGTTTGTCGCGATATACACGAGTGTCGTTAAGAACAGAGGACGAGCGTCATTACTACAGGCCGAACGAGATGGGCGGTTCGGCGTTTTCTTACAACGTAGCCACAGCCGCATTCGCACTCACCAACACAATCTCTCTGAGACGGATAAACCGGATCGAAAGTATCCTGCAGAAACGAATATTCAATTAGATCGTAAACGATTCAACCCTTCTGGATACTTTGAAACAACGGAAGAAGCAATAGCAAAGTGTTTGAACTGCTCTAAGTGATTAGCCGTTTACGGCATAGTACGGCATAGAATAGAAAACCTCAGAGAGAAAATCCCATCGCATCCTCTACTTTTGGGAATGAAAATCAAATTTGCGGAAATCTCTTTTGCTTCACGAGTGCAACTACATCGCGACCCAACTAACCAATTGAAGAGACCTCATGTAGGCAATGAAAATGTAAAATAGACGAATCTACACATTGCCCCAGTTCGACGGCTCCTTCAGACAGACCCTATACTTTTCATACTCGAAGGATTTCGTGCTGTTCCTAACTGTACATCGTGCACACAATCCACAATGTCTCTATTTTAGCTTTCGCAGAGAATCGCACACACTTTCATCATCGAGCCCTGACTGCATAACACTATCAACAAATTTACTTCTTGCTTTGTTACTCCATATCACTTGGGCGCAGTTAGCCAAGGGTTGGACTATGCTCGACCTAACACAACAACAGTGGAATTGTGAGCTGTCCAGATCCAATCCATTCTCCATCGGATATCCCTTCTACTTCAAAACCAGCACTGAGAGGCATTGTTTCCATACGAAAATATGGTTGAGATTAACTAATTTCCTCCAAATACTTCAGGCCCATCCACCTCGAAGAACGGGCGAAAGGGGTGGCAAGGGATTCACTATTCGGTAGCAGCACGATAAGGTCTGATTCCCCATGTACTCGAGGACATACTCACTACATTCTAGTCGTGAAAACAGATAACAGTATGGCAAATATGTACGCATCACTCAACATAGTCCACTCTCAACTCGATTCTTTCCACCAACCGACTGGAGATCATCACAATCTAACTGTGCTTTTGCGGTGATGCACATGAACAGATCCTAAAACTTGGCGCCCGTGGGTCAACCTGAGAAGCATCTTTATCCTCAATGAAGACTTCCCCATTTCTGAACGATGTTCCCAATGCGACTTTAACTGCCAAAAAAGAGAACAATTTTAGCCAAATGCAATTGTTCTCTAGAAGCTCCAGCTAATCTCGGCTGAAAGCCCAGCATCAGCGGTTTGATTTGTTCCATTTCTTCGAACGTGAGACAAAATCTAACAATCCAATGATGCCTCATGCGATAGAAGAAAGAGCCCTTTCTCGAAACTAGCGCGAAATTCCGCACTGGGCCAGCAACAGGGAGACTTTCAAGATCACGACTTTGAAGCTATTCGAGAATTCATTGAACAATGAGTGACGAAAAGCAAGGTTGCAAAGGGAAGGCAGACACTTTGAAATGAGATAATGTCGATTCAGTCCGGTCGAAAAACAACAGCCACAGCCTTCTAATCTTATACAGGATTACCCAAAGGGTTAAATGAAATCCTGGAATCATCATTACAGAAAAGAAAGAACAAGTCCTACCAATTCCCAAAAGCTACATTTCTCACCATATTTGATGTAATTTCCGCGCGATTCTGGATGTTTCTTTGAACTTTATTGAAGAATTTATTCGGCAGTAATTCTTTGCCCTTTCACATGCTAGAATTCTTTCAGCAGCTCCCCAGCACGATCCCAGAAATTTCAGATTTGATTTTGAATAAACTCCAGAAAAGAAAATGGTAAGTTACATACCTACAACACGTAGGCAGTATTCATCATAAGAACGTTTGGGAAAATAGATGAACTGCTAAAAATGCGGCAGCTACCACTTATACATGCACAAAGCAGTTTCTTTCGAAAGAATTCTTTAGCTTGATTTATCACTATTGTCGGTACGGTATTAGTAGTAGTATAGTATTAGTAGTGTAAAGCTCAAGGTAAGCACATGGTGAGCAGTTTTGAAAAAGCAGGAATAGGTAATACGAATTTTCTGCAAAAGTTTTAGACGAAACAATCGCAAAATAAAGCTCAGCTTTGAATGTTGTCAGGATTGCCCCGCAAGGTTCACAATGTTATATGATGCGGAATGTTTTGTAATGGATTCCAGAATGAAAGCTGGCTGGCGACGAGAAATTCAATTAAGCACGAGCCGATTCGAATCTCCAGATTGGAGCCACACGCATAACGACAAATTGCAGGTGTAATGGGGGTAGAGAGCAAGTCCTATACATAGATTTGCTCACATGCAAAGGTGATAAGAGGGCCGTCGAAAGGGGAGAAAAGGAAGGACCACGTTAGCACTCTTACGCAAGACACGAAAAAACCGAAAATGGAAGAGGACTAATACAGAATGTGGGTATTCTAGAAAAACGACTTTCATTAAGACGTGAACAGTCAGCTGGGCACGGACGAGACGATTTTCCTCGATTTGGACATCAAACAAGTGAAAAATCAGAATTGTGAATAACTCGAAGTAGCAAAGTAGGGGCATCTTCTTCTTGCGATTGAAGGAACTCTCGTAGTGAGAAGTTTACAGCATTAACTACTTAAAAAGTATGCCAGCTTCATTACACTTGTACTTCTCTAACAGACAGCGATGACAAGCCAGAATAGTGTTGTAACAGCAGCGAAATGCTCAACGAAAAGCCTTGGCAGCTTTGCATACGATTTCATTCATCACTGTTGCTGCTTCATCAATGTAGAAACCGCCTTTCAGCAAATCAACATATTCAAGGTTCCCAGGTCCTTGTAGTTACTCCTTAACTACGGAAAGAAGAAAATAATCCAAGACCAGCAAAAACGAGTAAATTAGTGAAGAATTTCAGGAGAAGTAAGTAGGTATTTTAGAAGAAATACCAGGTAAAAGGAAAAAGAAAGATCAACCAGAGAGAGCACGACCGAGCAGAAATCGTAGGAGAGCAGTTTTTTGATGTAGGCACCAAAACTCGAACACTTTGGAATAAAGATCGCCACAAGGGGTCGGGTTCTGCAGAGACATTTCAATCAGTATGTGCTATGCTTCTGTGGAAAATGCATAGGAAGCGACCAAAAATATGCCAACGCAGCCACATCGTGGCAGAACTAGCACCAACGTGGAAAACGTTCGTTTCTACAGCCAAACCATGCCATAATGTTTGCCAGACGAACCAAAAGGACTTTTCGACCCCGGGCTATTCATCTGTGGTTCTTATGGGAACCTCTTCGATTCCCATACCAATATCTGACCTCAGTATTGCGTACAATGTCTATTGCGCCAACTGTTTTTGCTTGATTTATTTCAAAGACACAAAACTTTATCACCCTTTTCTTGTTCCCGCTACCACTATATATTATGTGACCTACTAAGCAACCCTCCATCAACCCTGATATGCTATCAAAGCAACTGTGTCCATATACCGTGAACTGGAAACCTGGAAAATTTGCATAAGCAACCCTCCATCAACCCTGATATGCTATCAAAGCAACTGTGTCCATATACCGTGAACTGGAAACCTGGAAAATTTGCATAAGAAAAATGTTTGGAACTCCATGACGTGTATCCAACAGCTGAACAGCTTGTTTGACGGTTGATCACTAATTTTTTAACGAAGTTATCAGCTCAACAACAGCTCCATCAGATAATTCATAAAAATGGGAACATTGCGGAACAGCAAAGACAAAATGGCTTACAATTAGCCAATAGGTTGCTAGCAACGTACGGGAGGAACAGGGATGCTGAAGACTCATAACTACACAAAAAAGTATATATATATTAATTATATATAGAAATATATTATAAAAATATTCTACAGCAGCAGTTCATATAACAGAAGGATTTCGAAGAAATTCCACGATTACCAATGTAATGACCGTGACAGTGATTAGATCAATTGAAAAGAGATTATTTTGGATTTAATTCAGGCAACATAGACCTTATTCTCCATCAAACGATTGCCCTGTCTTGTATGGTGGTTCATGCAACAAAAGGAAATGCGAAAATACGCAGACTTAACGATGTTATCAGCAGCGCTATCTCACCTAACGCAACGGCAGCAGCTTGCAAACAGTGCTTCTTCTGGTCTCTGCTTTTTAAAACGACTTTCATCATCCTTCTGGTCTCTGTTTTTCAAACGACTTTCATTACCTACAATTTACAACAGTTCACGAATGAAATTCACAAGGTGTTACTTTCAAACTCGCTAAGTGACTGCGAAGGTAACGGGATTCAGTCTCACTTACGGAAGAAAGGTCACTTCAGCTGTCACTAAACAGAAACCGGCCACCAGCAAGTAGTACGAAAAGCGCATGGGAGCAAACTACTTCCGCCACAGACCAATCCTATGTTAAGCACTTGAAAAAACAACTGGAACAACCGAAATGGATCCCATATCCTGATATATTATTGCATAGTATCGTAACCCATTATGTATATAGTGCAAAGTATTAGCACCACAGCCAGACTTTTTTTCAGCGGCTTTAAATGCAGCGAACCACGAGAAGAGGTCATCCAAATCTTAATGTGAATATTCGATCTTCGTAATTCAACCTCATTTCAATTGAAAAGCATTGAGAGTTAACCAATCTGTCTGAGGGATGTACCCTCGAACTCGAATTCCATTCAGAATAGTAGTGGCGGGTTGAATGCTCATGTGGCCTCACTTGCTACTACACCAACTCCGCCCTGAGAAGCGAAATACTTCAAATTAAATTAATTACAATTCATGAGTCATACCCTGCCCTTCAGATTAATAGCAAAAATTCTTCGTCGGTAGAGAATCTGTGAAATTAATAGTAGCTGCGTGAGAACTTTTTCCTATATCGGCCGTTCATGAATAAGTCATTTAGCACATCACATTTCGCAGAAAGTGGGATCTTCTTCTCGAACGGCGGTCGCGCTTGACGCACCCACCACGCATTGCAGAAATGCCATGGTTGATTGGAGTAAGTGATATTTAAGTTAGATTTGCGATGGTTAATAGAGGATAACGCTAGTTCATTTCTGAGAAGCCTTATTTACCCC
>UZAF01016415.1:0-41682 GCA_900617895.1 Haemonchus placei | reverse complement strand
GTTCACGATAATTTTGGGGTATCTAGTTTTAGACTAGTAATGGAAGTTGTCGCGACCCCGGCTCCAGGGGCTTCCTACGTATCGGCGGGGGAACCCAAGGTCACGGCAGAATGTGGGTATTGTTAGGCCCCACACTCCTTCTGGAGGGGAAGAGGTCGCACCTGAATACCAGATCTCTTGCCACGGGGTGAACTGAGTGGCCCTTATCCACTACCGGCTTCCGATGACAACAACATGATATGGGACGAACTTATGACTGAGATAACTGACGGTTATACGTCTTGAAGAATCACAGAGATCATCATTATGCGTTTAATTCCAATAAATGTATTATGCAATGAATGTTTATTACAAAAAGAGTACACAAAAAAGGTTAATGAAATGAAGGGGAAAGAGTATGCAAAAAGGAAGGTCAGCAAAACTTAAGGCTACGACATACGAGGGGTACAGCTGGTCCGCCGTGCTGATGGTGCTAGCTCCAACTGAAGACGTCGATGCTGATGACATTGGCTGATGACGGCAATCTCCTGAGGCAGCGGAACGCCACTGATGACCGGCTTGAGGAGGGCCACCACTTGAGACGACGGATGACGAAATACTGCCGGCTGATTGCCAGGCGCGGGCTCGCTTAATATCTTTCCCGCACTTCTAGAACGTTCTACCATTTGCGCGTTGCGCGCTGCGGTCCTGCATTGCAGCACAGTTTCTTCCCAGTGCACCACGGGCTTGACGGTAGGTGTGTCGCGACCTACGCACGGGCACGTAGGTCGCGACACTCCGGGGCGAGACAGAATGAGACGACTGTGGAGTGGCGATGGAACGGCTGAAGATGTGTGACAATGCTGATGACGTCCGATGACGAGTGGCCTACTATCTGCTGACCAAAAGAGCGACAAGGAGATATAAAATACATACACACAAACATTTGATGACCGAGATCGAGTAAATATGTGAGCATCGAGAATAAGGAATATGCGAGTAAATGATCGGTAGGAGATAACAGGAGATTACATAATAAATGAGCTAAATACAAGGGTTCAATACAATAAAAACATAAATACATCGATCACAACTGACTGCATTAACTGTGGTAGTGTCGGATGGTATTGGACACCTGCTGGGAATAACGGCGTTGACTGCTGTTGCACGAAAAACTGTTGATGATTCACTTGTTGATGAACTGAAAGCTGGCATTGGCGACTGGTGTTGACTTTAGTGGATAAACGACTTGAAGGGAATTTCCTACTAGGCGTCCTTCGCGCCAAGGGTCGGTACAAGTGCGGGGGAGAGATTGTGATCCTCGCTAGGTCAATTCTGCAGGGGGTCAGTTTCTTCCCAAACGAACGTGCGATGTTTTAGAACGGCGATCTCTCAACGCCGTGGGGGTAAGATCTTAACCTCAGTCTCCACTAAAGGGTCGATGCAGGAAGTTGACGGCATGGTACTGGTGACGACGAACTGATGGCTGATACTGACGACGATGTGCTGATGGCATGATACTAATGACAGCCTTCTGATGACACGTTACTGACGACAATAGGCAATGACAACTGGTACTGATGATGATGAGCTGATGGCAACGTACTGAGGCGCTGAACTGGCGACTGATGCTGATAGGGGGATGGCGAATCGACTGGGTCCGGGGGTTCCGGTGGTAGTAGTCTAAATACAGAGCATACATGTCCTTGAAGAAGGCGTCGACGTCCATGTCGAGGTCTCTCATCAGATAGAGGCTCCTAGGGCAGACTGCAGGGTGATGGGTCTTTTCACCACAAAATCGGCATTTATCGTCGCGGCGACAATAGCCTGCCTTCGTTAACGGCTCTCAATGCTCTATCGGTAAGCTCTGTGATGACGTTACAGTCTGGAGAATAGTGGTTCTGATGGCAGAAGCAGCATCTGACGTTCGAACGGTCAATTGGCTCTGACTGATGACTACCAACCGGGCTAGAAGACGGTCAACGTCGGCGTTCCTCCATTCGAACAGGGACGCGGTGGTACGACGGTCTTCTTGGCGGACTCCTTTCTGATCGTTCCGAATTCGATGATGGTAACCGGGCACTAGTCGACTGCGCAGGTGTGGGCGTTTCTGAAAACTTTCAAATTTGTGATAATGTCCTCGCAAGGGGTCTCCATGGGGGCTCACCAGTTTGAGTTAACGCGGGATGACTTAAGGGTGGTCCGGGTAGAGGTAGTCACTGAGACGACAAATCAACTGGTGACGTTGCGGTGTCGCGGACGGTGGCGATTTCCTCAAACCCAGGGGCCTGAACTGACCACAACTGCGTGGTGGAAATTCCATGAAGACGAGCAGTGGCGGTGTTGGCCCTCTCCAGGTTAACAGTTGTCGTAGCCGTTACTGCGGATGCGGTGGTACAAAGCAGTTTAATGTCGGTCAATAATGTTAATGTCAATGTCGTGTGGTTGAATAGTAATCGAGGATGTAGACGATTCTTCTGGTGTCCTCTATGGGGTTGAGGACATGCGGGACGATGAGTTCTATAAGCCTATTCCTATGATTCTGAACATTGTAGTACAGCGTGATATATTCGTCGAAGAGCTGTGTAAGCTTCGTTCCAACCTCCACTACTCCGAATGCTTCGCCAGGTCATTCGTAAGCGTCTGAAGTTTCTTATTAGCTGCGTGAAGACCGTGAAAGCCTGTATAATGAGGTAGATGGGGTATTGCTCTACACGAGGGTAATTAAGGTCAGCTTCAGTCAGCATTGCGGTTTCCTCGACGATCGCGTCCCGAATGATGTTGTCAAACGAGTGACGGAGAAAAGCATCTTTCATGACGAGATCCCTGGTGGCCAACTGGTCGATGCTGAGTACGTTCAATGTTCTCTGCGATGCTTAGTGATTTAGCAATTTGCAGGGGCATTCGTTACGATAGTGGAAGACTTCGATCCTGTAAGGCATCGTCGAAAGCGGACGAAATATCGTGAATATCGAAATTTCCTCTCACGTATCCGGGAGTTCCTGCGGAGTCGGACGGCGATTCGGTCGACGAGTTATATCCGGATGTGATGGATCCACGTCTTGGAGATGAATCATCTGACGATACCCGATCGGGCTGGGCTGTACGATATTCTTTGCACTTGGGCGATGGCCAATGACAACAGCGAGTCAAAATCCTGGGTCGGTGCTGATGACGAAGGACCAGGAACTGAAGAAGGGTGACCAGGAACTGATGACGGATGACCAAAAGCTGACGACGACGGACCAAAGGCTGAAGACGACGGAATAGAATGTCCCACGTGTCTATGCGTTGTTGGAGCGGTCCGATGTCGTTGGTACGCTCGATCGATCAATAAAATCGTAGGCGAAGGTGTTTCAGATATACCGTTTATCTGAAGTGAAAACTTGAAAAATTGGGTAACGCGAACGCACGGAATAACGATCGTCCAATTGGTAAACTGCGAGGAAACGAGTTCAACTGCGGCCGAGTGACATATAGAAGTCAGTAGCATGAGAAACCTTGGTTTAGAGTACACACGAATGACGCAAAGGCATAGACGTTATCGAAAGCGTCGGGTGCTGAATGGTAAATTTGCTGTAAAGAATGAATTTTCAGGTGGTCCGCTGTGCTGATGGTACTAGCTCCAACTGAAGGCATCGATGCTGATGACACTGGCTGATGACGACAACCTCCTAGGGCAGCGGAACGGTGACCGGCTTGACGAGGGCAACCACTTGAGATGACGGATGACGAAATACTGCCGGCTGATTACCACGTGCGGGCTCGCTCGATATCTTTCCCGCGCTTCTAGAATGTTCTACCATTTGCGCGTTGCGTGCTGCGGTCTTGCATTGGAGCACGGTTTCTTCCCAGTGCACCACGGTCGCACGTAGGTGGCGACAGAAGTATCAGTCCAGAACAGTGCACAAGGGGTGTGGTGCGGTTGAATCGATGGTCGCTTCGCGGCGAGAGCGAGGTCGTGCACAGAGGAATGTGTATAGCAGAATGAAGCAGGAGCGTCAGTGGGTAAGAAATGCAGGAACACAAAAAGTAACAATAGAATAGAATCGTGCCGAAATATCAAACACATATTGATCTAGCTGTCTGGGGAACGCTAGAACTGCAACAACGAGGCAACAGGTCTGCGACTGTCGCGTGCGGCGAACCCATTACACAAAGCGATTCAACTGCTTGTCCCCGCGCATATGTGACGAAAGAAACGCGAAAATCGGCGTATTTGGCCGATTTCAGAAATACAAGGTTTGAAAAAAGATGTAAAGTTAAGGGTAGACGGGAGTGTTGCGAAAAAAGCTGCATGGAGGCTCTCCATATGTGCGCATCATTGCATACAGGGTTACGTGACTGCCTGAACTTTCTCTGCGTCCCTAACAGCGAAAGGTTAGAGCACAGAGAAAAATACCTTGCATGCACAGCACTTAAAGACTGCATAGAACGGGAGTGCTACACACGGGGCAGAAAAATAGCCGCGGTCGCTACAATTAAAGCGGCCCAGTTCAAGTAGTTTGTAGGCCTTGCATACAGCTGGCTGCAGTAAGCTGCCTGTTTGCAAGGTGTGGGTTCCAGTGCGAATGTTGCAACCTCTGCAGCTTCACAACGCCTTGAAGTCCTCCGTTGGGGTGTATGCCGGCTAGCCGGTTTTACGGTCCTTATTACGCCCCATTTTAGTCATTTTTTGACCTAACAGCTCTCCTTAGGCTATCCTCGAGATCACAGCTTCATCCGGGAGGAATTCTCAGGAAACATTTTTAGCGTGAGGTGTGAATTTAATTCTTTACAATAGCTATTCAGTAAGATCAGAAACTGATGGGAACAGATTTAGCTCAGTAGCTAAGATCCATATGGGTACCCAAAACAAGCAGTATACGATTTCTGTCAGGTCGTCTGGAAAGCATCTGCCGAATACTTTGTAATAGCCCCATTTTTTGTAATATGTTCTAGAAGTTTCTATGGGGTCGTTTCACGAAGGGGCACAACCTCTTTGTATATACATAATTTACTCGACTCCCTCTTCTTTGTTTATTTCACCCTAAAAAGACCAAACTGTCGTTTCGTAGCTAGTAATAATAATAGTATCTGAGAAGTGCTTCTTTACCAGCATGAATTCAGCTTCTCCATCGCTGGAGTCAAGCTCACGAAACTTGGGTCAAGCACTTACAAATGGCCTTGAAGTTCTTTTTGGGTGATTATGTGCTGAACTCGTCGATACGTTCTGCTTCTACAGGTGCATAATCTCCTTTTGCACTGGGTGTGCAAAAAGTAATCGGCAAAGTACAGCGATATTTGGAAACCACTTAATTTCGAATTACATTTTACCACTTGACAAAATAGTCTTCATCAACATCAACTGTTAACCGTAAACTTTCTGTTAGGCCGCTGAATTCTTTGACATAGACTGTGGTGGCTTAGTGGTAGAGAAAGCTTGAAGGTCATTTCCAATATAGCCATGATTGTCATAAAGCTTCTGATCCAAGTGATGCCGAAGCTATAGTATATGACGATGTGGTCGTCCCTCGGATTCAGGTCCAGGCTGTATGGTGAATGTGACAAACTTTATATCCAAGTTCCAGAATTCACTGGAAAGTCTTTTTTGCTTGTTTTGGGGACGCACATTATCTGCAATGGACCACGGCAATAATCGTCGTGTTATCAGGTAGTAGTTCAGAAGATAGATTCCCTGAACTCTCCATCAGACACTGTAATAACCTTTTTCTTTTCAATTTCAGCTTTCACGAAAGACTGAGAGGTTTTATGTCGATTAGACTAGACATCTTAACGTGCACGGACTGCTTCGAAAGAGCTGTGGGCACATAGAATTTCAATGAGCTTCAGCAGAGGAGTGGCCGGATTTGACTCCTTCAGGACTCGCTGAGAAGTTGTGTTGAATATGAGTGAGCAGTTCGGTCATCATATGGTTGAGTAAGCAAGGAAGAGGTAGCCGAGGTTGCGCTTCCAGAAAACACCGAAAGAAATCTGAACCAATGAGAAATCTTCAGCATATACATAACTTTCGCCAAATCTGATAGTATTCCTGTGGCAGATCCCAAAATATTCTTGGAGAAATCTGAATTATTATCCCGATATATTGGAGGTATCACTTGACTTTTTGGAAAAGAGGTTCTCCTTGGAACAACAACCTCATAAGCATTCACTATTACGGTGAAATTTCACGTCGCTCACTCTTAATCAGTTCGATTCAGAATGAACACGCTTAATGTTTTATTTCCAATTGATAGAATCGGACTTGAATTCCGTGAATCACAGCAATGTTCGAAAAGGCTCCGTAGAATAAAAGCCGAGTGGGTGGTTTTTGAATTTTTCCTATCAATCCACACAAAGGAGCGTACATAGATAGAGCTACACCATCCATTCACGACGGAAATATAATAGCATTTTCTAAATTTTATTTTATGCAAAAGCTGTTCAAGGCCATATTCCTCATAATAGGAAGTTGGATGGCTCAATGTCTTCTCATAGGCTAGCGTTTATTTGGAATTTCAGTTTGGATTATTAATGAACTAAAAACGAGATCTTCAATGTGATTATATGATCAATGGGCACATCCTTAAGGAGTATTTGAATAAATAAATAAATGTACATAAGTAAGCTGTATTACCAAGTTTCCGTCAGAGCAGTTTATCCTAAGCAGTAGTGATATTATGTGACAAGTGAAGGAGAAAATTGACCTTCGAAATTGTATGCAGTCCCTGTAAATCTCAAATAAATTTTCCCAAGAACTAGCATCACAAATCCAGTTCTGTCCATACAGCGCTTGTCAAGTTGGTATAGGTGCAGGTGAAGGGGTGAAGAGCTGTGTGGGATGATGAGTATGTAACTTATATTGGGCTTACTGTAGCTACCATTTTTTCTATAGCAAATTAAGGGCTCTCTTCCTCTGAATACTCTTGTCGGCCACATATACCTCTCATCGATTTTGTCTATATTTGGTGGTCTCACTATTCGTAGATGAGTGTGAAGCTGGTAAACTTACCAGCTGTTCAAGGAATGGACATGTCCCCGGACTGACCGCGCCCTAACCGAAGGTCTTATAGGAAGTGTGTCTGGAGTCCCTTTATAAAAAATTTTTGCTTTCCATAAGTAGTTCTGGGGTTGCCACTTGATCCCATCACAGACGTGTTATTATTATTATTATTATTATTATTATTATTATTATTATGTGTCAGTATTTACTGTAGTGTGTGCAACACGACATAGGTAAGCTTCATAATGCTCGAAATGAATGCGTCATAATTGGTGCTGGGCGCGAAGGATTGTGTGCCACTACACTGAGGAGGGAACTGCGCACGAGTGAATAGTATTTTGAGTGCATCGCGGAAGCAGTAGTTTTTCGGGGTTGCCCTCGGAAAAAGCTGAGCAGGTAGACTTGATAGGGTTGCGTGACACAGGATATGACTGTACGAGTCCGTGGTTTCAACCCACACTTGTTCTATTGGTGCCACGCCTATGCACACTCAATAATGCAATGAGAGTGGAAGGACGACCCTAGGTGCTGAAGACACAACTCGTAAATGGAAGAGCAGTGAAAATCAGCATCTCAGAACCTAGTCCCACTCGAATTTCAAGGGGCACAAAAATCTGTTGAACTGTACAAAACAACTCATAAAAAAAAGCGCTTCATGAAACTTTTCTGAACGAGTGGACTGGCTAAGTGACTGCATATGAAACACTAAAATCCAGAGAAAAAACGACTTTTGTTGAGGCTTGGTATATTGGAAAAAGCTTGAGAAAAGAAAATGTGGTCAAAAACCTTCGTAATTTTGTATCGTGTCAAGAAGGGCGAACTTGAAAGTTCGTACTGTTAGAATTCCACTGCGTCCCTCCGATTCGACGGTAAGCCGTTTGAGGGGAGCCTGGAATTGAAAGGAACTGAAGTCGCAGCGAAAAGCTAGACATGTCCTAGTACTCTAGATTACGCATTTCATTTCATGGCATAGGAAATATTTTTTGGTGGCGTGCAACAATTAAGGAATGAGGCAGTGTCTGTTCTGTCATCAGAAAAGTGAGAACGGGAGAAGTCGTAGGTGCAGTCACAACATTTACCAATATCAACGCCAAAAAGGATAGGAACTAAAGCTTGCAGGAACTCAAGCCTGCATAAGAGTGTTTCTCTATATCTTAATGCTGCATTATTTGTAGAATGGTCATCAATGGAAGTAGAATCGAAAGTTTCCTTGGGCCCAAGTTAAACCCCAAGCCCCGCAGTTTGACTGCTACTTATTCCGCTACTCGCTAAAGCATAGTTCATCAAATTCAATTCAAATCAAAGTTTCCATCACGAAGTTGCAGCATTCTCTGAAAAGTGCAGCATTAAGATTTCTATGGGGGATGGTAGAAATATGATTAATGTCTGTTCCACTTTGTTGTTTAAATAAGCTCTAAAAGAGCTCAAAAACAGAGAGCGTACAATGTCATTTTGACACCTTTTTACTACTTTTTGATTCCATGCCTTCGTCAACCTTTTGCCGTTTTATTGAGATGACAGCCCTACACTTCCCTTCGCGTTTTCACATTGTATCGCTTTGACTGGGTTTTTCTTCTTGATGACATCCGTCATTCCATGCCTTTATGTGGTTTTGCTTATGATTTTGCAACAATTCGGTTTGTTTCCCTTTTCTTTGCTAACTCGTTCCAAATTGTTCTGACCCGGTTTCTTCTCAACTACATTGCACTTTCATTTTTAGAATGTTGTGTTTTTTCTGTCCTCTTCCTCTTGCGCTCAGGTGTTGTTTCTAACTTCTATATTCCCATCTGATAAATTTATTGTTTTTCCTCTCCACCTTTATGAGAAAGAATGTCAGGTAATAAGTGAAGGACCGAAAAGTTACTGCATAATTAAAGCAAGTTTGCAGTTGCACTGGGAGCAAAAAAAATTGTAAAGGACCACTTTAATGAGAGATTGCAATTGCTAGAAGCTTGATGTTAGCAACTAAGTAGAACTATAACTGGACATGTTTGCTTCCCATTTAATCATGTTATTAGCCCTTTAAAATCTAGTGTTCTCGAAAAGTACCTGCTCTAGCGAGTTGTCGAGACTCCTTTCATCTACAGCACCTTCTGAAGGTACATTAGTTTTCAGAGAGATCCTTCTGGATCACGTCCCTTCCTCTCTTCTGTGAGGTTCCGCTTGATCGCTCTCCCCCTGCTCTGAACTCCATTGCATTGCTTATGGCTGATCCTTTGCAGCATGTGCTGTTCTGGGAGCCTTCGCAGCACGTACCCGTACCATCGCAAACACTGCTTCTCATCTCTCTGGACAGATTCTCTTTATCTGGTCTATTCGAGTTCAGCCCCAGGCCCATCTGAGCATCCTTCTCTCAATGTTAGGATACTTTCTGGAAATACTATAAACCGACCTTACTCTCTTGTATAGGCGCAACTTTCTGAAAATTTCATAATATCGCAGTCAGTTGGCGGATCGGGATTAACCCTTGACCAGCTTTCTAGCTTTAGGAATAAGGATGCACAGAACCACCTATCAAATTGAGGTCGAACACTTGACACAAGGACACATGTTTCGATTGGGTTTAGTAGCTGAATGGTCGAATTCAAATTAAGGCTACACCTTCAAACTCGGGGGGGGGGGGGNAATGGGAGAAGAGAGGGTTCTCCTACCAGGTAATTAATGAAGCAAGGAAGAGGCCGCCAGATAAATTATGAGCATGCCCTGGGGTAGTGTCCTCATAGAATATTTCCATTGAATTTCGCCACAAAACACTCTAAGCTTTGAAACGGTTCATTTGTTATGGATCGTTACTCACGTGGGCAGATTGTCTGGGTCAATAAATGGAATGAAGGTAAAATGATCCTGTACTGCGGCGACCTCACACTTTCAAGAAGCGTACTTAGATTCACATAATACCGTATCTCTCTCATCAAACTAATCGCAGAATTCTAGAAAAACCCCTATACATCTATCATTTCTAAATACGCCGACTGCGTTCCTCTATGATCAGCTCTGCTGCCATCCCAGGTTTTCTACTTGAAAGTTGTCATTGCTCGGTCTAATTACTTTCTAAATTGGTTGCTTCTATTCTGCCATTTCTTCTTCAAATCTCCATTTGCAATATTTTTCTCTCAGTTTACGCCGAAAGCTGGCCTAATTTGATGAAACTAAGAAAAACATTTCCAAACTAATTAATTCCTGAGGAGACTGAAAAAGTGTTCGTCGCGGGTTCCATGTTGACCCTGACCATCAAGAAAATTGAATTAAAAGTAAGTACACATTCAATGGCATTTTCATTTTCTATACGAAGGATCTATGAACAGTGAAACGGGCCTAATCGAAATGAGCTCCGAACTACTCATTGAGCTTACCCACTAAACGGCAGCTGGATCGCCTTTCATTGCGTAGTTATCATTAAGAAATCAAATATATTCCGCTCACGTCTATTGAAGGCACAGTTCCCGAGAAAAATGGCTTATGAGATAGCCCCCTAGGGTAAATTTGTAACCCCGCGTATACCTTCCTGGCACTATTAGGTCGAAAAATGGCCTAGTTGAGGAGTAGTTAAAAAGGCTCAAAGATTGGCCCTTGTGAATCCTCGGACGAGTCTCACCAGCATTGTAGAGGCTGCACCATTCACAAAGGAATCCATGTAGCAAGTTCAAGCAACTTGCCATGTCCCATAGCGACAGCCAAGAGCAGTTTGAGACAATTCTGACTTGATGTAATCAGGTCTTTGCGCCATTGCAACAAGTGAAATTTCGTCTAAATACCCCTTCGATGTTATTTCCGTCATGTTGATCTCGTCCAACCTCTATTTCCCCTACTTTTTAGGAGCCATATTTTTGTCGAAATCGGCGAGTTTTGGTGTTTCTCTCACTACAGATGAGCTATTCTCAACCTATACTTTCGTTCTTCGACTAAAAAATGGTACCTCAAAATTACCGCGAATTGTGCCTTTAGTAACTCGAAGGCGGTGTTTGGTGTGTGTGAATGTTTCAGTTTAGTCTATGTTGGTCGCAAATGCGTGATTTTTATTTGAAACATCGCTAAAGAGAAGGTGATAAACTCGTAACGAGTCGGTGACAGCGTTGTCCAGCGACTTGGCAGTTTTATCGGTATGTTTTCAGTGTTCCGAGGAAGAACAACTAGCGAAAGGCCAGTTTAGACTTGAATTGTGCAGTTTTTGCGTCTACGATGGGCCACCTGCTGTAGTGTACAGCAGGCGAAAGTGGTTAGCGATAGCCTTGAAGATTGCATGAACCCAGACTGCGCACGTCTGAAAGACGGACCAAGGACAACACTGATGGACAGCTCGGATGTTCGGAAATCACGTGAGGACAGCGTCTGATGCCCGAAAGGAGGTTGTCATGCTCCAAAACCGGAAAGGCATGGCATTCTGATGTTTTTTAAGTGTAAGGCAGTTAATGTAAGGAATAGGAATTTTCTTACAAATGGAATTTCAGAAGAAATAAAAGTCACACTCCCTTATCGGAAAAAAACAACTGGAGTCTTGAACGGGTCTCAAAGAAATAGTCCATTAATCGGAAGACGTTAATGGTGCATCGAAATGTTCTGCTTTCTGACACTGAAAGGCTGTACAAAAGAGCTTCTCGCTGTAAGAAAATGGGTTTGGTGGATAGTGTTCCAAACAGAGTCATCTAAAGCAATGTTTCGATTCCATCGCGATTATGTGAAACTTTTTTTTGATATGGTTTATTTCCGAAGATGAGCCTCATCCTGAAGGGGAGAATTAGTTATGGTCCTCATAGAATGGTGAAATCATTTGGGGAAGGGATATGGAAATGTCTTTGCTCGATTTCTTGTACAAGCCCTTTCGCTATGATACCCAGTCAAGCCTCCAAGCATTCAGCTGGAAACCGTTTACGACTGTACATATAAACTTGTTCCCATATGCAGCCATATCTTTTCTATGTACAGATTAAACCGCCCTTGGTCGGTTTAAACATCACAAACAGTGCAAGCTGTCGAGTTTTCGTTTTTCTTTTGACGCTCTTGGGAGTGTTGACAATTACATGCTATGAGGAGAGGCCGATAAGTGAGATTCTGGGCATCGTCAGCTATACTAATGATGCAACCTACTTTTCATAGACTCCACCCGATCTTTGTATTCTACGAGAGATAGGCCAAGTAGATGTCAGGAAACACTGCAATTGAAATGTTCCTTCCACTAAAGGGAAGCATTGTTTAGGGACTATCGAAAGTTTATAGCTCAAAGACCTTTCCAGCGCTGATTCTATGCAGTGCAGCTGGAAGGGTGCGAAAATGTCGTGCGCTCGTTCACGGGCAGACGTGTATTTAGGGACGGTTGCAAAAACTTTTCTCAAAGATCTTCATCATTGCGAGTCCAATGGGTCACTCTCAGGGGGAGTTGAACCTCAGTTAGCATCCGAAAGTCTCATTACATTATCAAAAAAAGGAAAGGGATAACCAACTCGTATTCGATTGATCGCTTTAGAAGTCGCTCCAGGAAGTATGGGAAAGCTTCCAATAGTTTTCGGCTATATGGTTTGAATTCATAAAAGCCACACCCCTGATGAGGAGATCGCTGAAATAGGCTAACCAGATGTAAATAAATTCTGAAGATACCGGAGGTGCGCCTCTCGGAGGACCCATTCAGCTTACGAGAAAAATTTTACGATCGAACTATGGTCGCATTATTCAGAACAATCGGCTACCAATCCGAGAGAAATCTCCAAACGAAAAAGAACCACGAGAATTCTTGTTTTTCGAGTAGCCTCATCTTCTAATAGTGAAGGTCAGCAAAAGAGCAAACGTCTTTCGTTTACCCCAAAGAAAGCTTGAGAATTGCTGCGCAAGTCTTTTCAAAAGGAGGGTCCTCGTATGACATTGTCAAATAAGAGATGAATTCCTGATAAGTTCCCCCATTTTTTCTGCAAATGAGAATGGTCAAACGTCAACTACTTGACTTCCCTCAAGGAACAAGATGAAATGGTAAATTCTATTCCGGGCGTGAACGCATTGATATTGTTATATATATTGACTGTAGACATACCCCCCAGCAAGTGGCAGGAGTGCTTGCTTCCAAGGAAGGTACTCAATTACCAGGTGTTCAAGAGAGCCGGCACATGGACAGAATGTTGTTAACGACACTTTTCTAGCCTTGTGATCCTCGTTCTTCATTGCCAAATTTTAAACCTTTTCCTGACTTTTTTCTGATGGTCAGTGATCGAGCGGAGGACAGGCAACACGATATTAAAGTTAACAAGAAACACAGTTATTGAAATCTTTTATTCTGTTGTATAATTAAGGCAGGAGTCATGAGGTCGTGAGTATAAAAGCAGTGAAAATGAAAGCCCTTAGGTATTTGGATGGTTTAATATCCAGGAGCAGTTCGGGGAGGAGGACAATGATCGCAACCACCTCCGGCACCAGATTCTCCGAGAGGTCCTGGTTCTCCTGGAGCTCCTGGGTTTCCTGGTGCTCCATCTCGTCCAGCGTCTCCGGGTGGTCCTTGAGGCCCATCCTGTCCAGGTTGACCGGGTGCTCCAGGTTGTCCATCAGGTCCAGGTGGTCCTGGTGGTCCTGGAGGTCCAGCTGGCCCATCTGGAACTGCAACCTCTTCAACGATTCCAGGTGCTCCTTGCTGACCAGGTTGACCGGGTTGTCCATCAGCGCCAGGTGGTCCTTGTGGTCCGGGAGGTCCAGGTTGTCCAGGTTGGCCGTCGGGTCCGGGTTGTCCAGGGGCTCCAGGGTTTCCGTTGGGTCCTTTGGGTCCTGGATTTCCTGGTGGTCCAGGGGGTCCAGCAGGGCAGTCGAAGCAGAAGTCATCAGCAGTAGGCACTGCATCAGGTGCAGCATCAGTACCGGGCTCTCCATTTGCTCCTGGTTGACCATCCTTTCCATCTGGACCGTCAAGACCTGGTGGACCAGGAGGTCCAGCAAGNGCTTGACGTTTCACGATCCCTCCTCGGACTCCCTTGATCCGCTGCATGCGCTCGTACTGGTTGAAAAGACCATTCGTTCGGTGTTTACAGAAATCTACTTCGGTCTGCAGGGAAGACTGCACGTGCTGCATGTAGTTGTACAGGGCTGGGATAGCAACGATGGCGGTCAGAGTAGCGACAGTGCTGAAACGATGAGAGTTTATTCGAACCAGTAATGGACGAGTAAAGAAAGAGAAAATAAGAAAAAAATGAGATCGTGAAACGCATATATTGACCTGATGCAAATGCCGAAGAAGGCAATGCGACGGAGACCCTCCGCCTCATGCCATAGTTTCTTTTCGTCGATGCTATCGGAGGAATGCATGCCGGTATCTGCAAATGGCCTCGGGTTGCTTTTATAGGGGCAGCATCGACCCGCCCCCCACATCGGTTTACCGGTCCAAATGCCGAACTTCAAGGGATTTTTACAACGGCATGCCCCGACAAGGGTGAGAATAGTGCAATTGATCAGCGGTTCCCTTGTAGTTTAACATCAGAGATCGGCTGAAAAGTGAAATCTATAGACTCGTTATGATGCGCGGGAGAGAGCGAGAAATCACCGAGAGTGACAGTTGATTGCCATCTCATCTCGCTCCGAGGCTACGTTTACCTTGTGGCTTTCCACTTTGGCTTCAACATGAACATGACGAGGGTAATCAAAAGCCTACTGACTATGATGATGAGTTTTATCCTTGAATTTGAACTATCAAGTCATTTTTCACGATTTCTATCCTTATCGTTTGATTTAAGAATAGTGCAGTGGTTGAGGGAATGATTCCATCGATTAAGCGAATGGTTGAACGGCCGAGTGAAAACTGCTACCAAGCTTCCTAACTCACACATCCACGAAATTCGGCGAATTCAGAGATTCTTCGGGTCAAATTATAGGGTGAACCGCCAGTGAGAGTGCAATCTCTCCAGAAAAAAGAACTGGTCTTCATTCTCTCCTAGAACCAGTGGTTCACTTCCTTCTACCGGCTTTCTAGCCCTAGTTGCATCTTTGATAAACCACAGTGTTTTATAATCAGGATAGTTAGTATTCAGTAGTTAAGTAGCAACTCTCAGCAATTTCTGGTTCCTCCCTTCATAGCAACCTAATCCCTCCCTTCCGAACTTTGGCCATGAACGTAAAAGTTTTTTTTTCCTAAAGCAGTCATCTTAGGATCTGCTGCATTGGATTCGTCAACGTCAACGGCAAATCAGCTTCTTTGTTAGACCGACCGGTGTTAAAATCATTGTTCCAGCCTTCAACAGACTTTGACACCACTTCATCAAGACACGGACAACTTGACCGGTCTCGGCAAGATCCGGTCTAGGGAAGGTCAGATTGGTTGCCTTTCAAGTCAATACCTTATTGCCACAAGTCTACATATGTCACGAGCAGTTGGTTTAACTTGGACGGAAGAAAGGCAAGATGCTAATAGAGCGTGAAATCATAAAAATGGAACAGAGAACCTTTCCAGGCTTTTGGGAAATCGTAACCCCGAAAAAGCTTGCTGGAGAATCGCAATCGAGTAAGATCCAGAAAGCACTATCGCTACACGAACTAGTGTGAAATGAACATAAGATTCTGATGGACTACTTATTTCCAACCCCAATGCAGAGCTGTTCATGAGAAAAACGCGCTAGTGCTTATGTGATTGATCTCTACCAACTCACTTCTCGAAGTTGAGGTTATATTGAGAATAGGATTTTGCCAGTGGTAAGCAATAGGTGGCCATTTCACGTAATTCATGATGACCAATGGATGTTTCATTGAGGAATCTATCTCAATCAGTTTGAAACGTTTAGTTTCATCAAAAGTTATTGATACATTTGTTTGCGTTATTTTCCTACTTACTGAACTGCTCGAGAGGCCGACATCCAGTGTTGTTAATCCCCAGTCCAGAGAAGATATATTGGCCCAGAAGAGTGTAGGACTGAAGAGTCTGTGCCAATCACTCTGTCTTCAACTACTTTTCCTCTCGAGCTAAAGGCTTTCGAAGTACACTGCTAAACCACTACCACAATGACAATGATATTATGCCATCTACCCTTTTTCGTCTGCCTTTAGTTGCGATGAGCTGAGGGAAACTCATGATAGTGACGGAGTAGGATATCGGAACACTGAATGTTCAGGTCTTCTTCTACAGTCCTACATTAACGGGAGCTCCTAGAACTAAACCTTCAACTGATGGAAGCAACACAAGTGCCTCGACGAATGTACTCTGATAGATGTCAGTCTACGGACGAGATGCGGGAGCTACAGAACGTGCTTTTCGCAACTGAGTACTGAGAGTAGCACAGCAGAGTAACAGCTTCATCGGGACAATTTCACGCCGATGTTAATGGAAAACAGGAACATAATTGAGAGGGGAAATCTCGTAACGTTATGAGGCAAGAAAACTTCAGCAGTTCGAAAGGCTCTCGTCTGCAGGACTCAACCACCTACGGCTTTCAGCAACTTTCCAAAACTTATTTCTTTCCTTCCCTTCTCGTAAGTTAGTGAAGGGATCGTTATTACTGCGGCATTGTCGCCTGCTTCCTCAATTCTGTCACTTTTTCTACAAGAAAACCAGTGCCATTCCATGAGTAATGTGACGACGTTCTCGGTTCACGAGTCCATACAAAATCTCACTAACCTCCAAAGTGTAGGCGGTTTCAAGCGCACAATGGATGGAGGTCAACAGCATCTGCCCCAGGCGTTTCGCAATTTACACTAGCGCTTGTAAACTCTAGCGCTTTATGAACGCAGATTTAGTGGATTTCAAATCACCACATATGTTAAGAATGCCGATGGGGTGTTTCCAAATGGTGCTGCTCCCACAAATACGGTCCATAAGTAATCTTCTTCACCGATAACCCTTCAAGCTAACTACGTATTCATTCCACTCTTCAAGGTCGTACAACTAGCACCAGACTTGTCTGAAAGGATGGCAACAGTGACTTTTATATTGGCTAGCATAGCATGCCATTGTGTAGGTCTGCTGCTTGTTAAACCCCATGTACCCTGGGTGAAAGGTTAATAATTGGGCACTTCACAGAACTTTTTAGAAATTTCGTCAGTTTATGAATCTCCAAGAGCGACTCGATTCATAAAAAAAATTGAATCCTCACAATGATTCTGTAAACAACTACAGGCAATAAAAATTTCTGATTGCCCATTCTACCCGCTCTATTCTGGCCCACAGAACAGCACGTTTGCTATTAATTTCTTCATCCATGTATGGACTTATGTAGTTTACCGGCTCCTGTGTCAAAAGGGTACCTTTTCTACTATTCATCCACTGGTGATATGCAAAAGAGAAATAAAAAATAAAAGAAAAAATTCCTGTCCCTATACAATCTCTTCTCAGGAATGCGCACCGCATTCAGTGCGTAGTGGCGTATTGAACGCATATGTGGCCCATGCAATGACTTGCGGTTGCCAGCCGTTGTACAGTCGAAATTTTATTCTGTCGCAGGCGGATCTGGTACCATTTAATCGAACCCGGCGTGCTAGTGAATCATTTAAGTGGCTCCTGGAATACACTTGGCAATTTGACATGCTGGACCATCAAAAGTTACCACCTCTGAAGCATTTTCAATGCCTCGAATGCAAGCTTCCAAGATGGTTTATGGCTTCATGTGAATTGTGAGAGATTGAAACAGTTCCACCTGTCGTGAACATAAAACGTTCCTTAAAAATAGGTCTACCAAGGTAGGTGGTCTAAATAATCGTCGTCTACCAAGATAGACAAATATTTCAGGCACCGAAAAGCAACGATTAATCAGGCTTCAAACGCTCTCCACTTTTTCCGCAGTAAAGGAGTGATGACGTTAGATAATCGATTTTGATTGATGATTGATTTTGTACAATCCAGCTTTNGAGCGAGCTAGTGCGCCGTAAATAAAAAGCCACAGTTTCGTGAAAGGCAAATTTGCTTTGCCTTTGCTAAGGCAACGACGTATATCTGTTTTGTAGAAAACTTTCAGAGCATTTTTATGGTGATTATCAGGCCCACTGCTTACTTGGGAGTCCTGCACACAAGGGTCGGAACCACCAGTGAACCGAATTCAGGACCGGGTCTAGCTACCAATCATCTGAAAAAAAAAATTCTTCAAAATTAGAAAACAATAATGAAGCTGCCTTGATGGTCCACTATACATCATTTCGATAGCAATTCCTCTAACATGATCTTTCCCAACGACTTTTCTTAGAAAATCAACCCTTTTTTCAATGTTTCAGATGTCGCTTTCGTAGAAGATTGACGATTAATTAATCGCAAAGCGCCTATAACATCCTTTCTCATGTGTTATATGCTGTAAAGGTGCTGTTGATACTATGAAAGTGAAAGGTCTGTCAAAAATCTGCGATGCTACTCTCGTAATCCTCCGTAGGTATCAACAAAAGCTTTATTCGAGAGTCATTTAGTAGTAACTGCATCCGACTAGGGTGGAGGTGATGTAGTCGCAAATGATGTCCGATCCCACATGCATGGTTCATGGTTCTGAGGTCAAACCCGTATCGATATCCAGCTGAGTGAAGAGCCTTTCATTCCTCCGGGATTGGTTGATTGATACCAGACCCATTAGGAAGGATAAACACACTGACTTGTAGATCAGCTGAACATTACATGTCTTTGGTAATCCACGCACGCATTCAAACTGTCACTACGATTCTGGACCGAACCCGAATGCGGGGCGCACTCCTTAGACTCGATTGACTAAGGCCGAATATGTTGCCCTTTATGATTTATCTATTTGATAGGCACCATCGAAGAAGGAGTATTGAATATTGAAGGAGCCATAAAACTTCAACTTTCACCTCTGAAAGAAACAGTCAATCGATTGGCCAACAATAATGGGCTTTTCTTAAGAAAACCCTCACACTCTCTTTTTTATGCCTGCTCTCTATGATCCCTCTCCAATGTAACTTTTTATGTTGCCTTCAGGGTGTGTCTGCCCAGCCTGCCCACAATTTCCTTGTTTTTTTTGACATTGTCTTTTCTTTTCCGACTTTTTTCGTTTTCAAAAAAAAGCTGGGCTTTGACTTTCCTCTGGCGTCTTTATTACAATGTGATGCACTCATTGAAACCAGCTTGCATGCATCGAAACGTCTTTAGCGAACACCCAAATTTAATGACCTGTCTTAGCCGTTGTAGGCTTTGTTTAAATAATTAAATACATTGTTGTTTCAAATGGCTAATGCGGAAGGAAACCGTCTCCGAATTCGAGTTCAGCAGTGGAGATGCCCTTGAGAACGTAATAGGAATGGGAATTCTTCAAAATTTAATAACTGGTTAGTGGAGAGTCATTTTTTCGATGCCCAAAAATATTCCATTTTTCAAAGGCACGCCAATCTATATCTCCGTGGTCATGTTTTCCTTCTCGCTCAAGCCTCAGTCTGACCTCCGCTTGTATTTCTTTACCTCGCTCTCTGATGCTTTTTCCTCCACCTTTCATCTTCGATTACTTCTCTATGGCCTCTATTTTTCCTTTTTACACAATCATTTGGACTTTCTTCTCTCCTCACTAATTTATGTCTAACATTTAAAAATCTCAGCTTTCCAGGCTCCTTGGTAGCTCCGATGGTATGAGATTTCAAAGAGCATGGCCATCGAGAAATCTGCACTGGCCTCAAAAACTAACGACAACCACAACATTGCTGGGCCACCGTTGATGATTTCAGATTGACCTTTTCCACTCGGCTATACTTGAACTAGGGCGGAGGTGGTGTAGTAGCAAGTAGCGCACTATCTCAAATGCACGGTTAGGGGTTCGAATCCTGGCTCGATATCCGCCTGGGCCAACCAAGCCTTCCATCTTTCCGGGGTCGCTAAATTGGTACCAGGCTCGTTTCGGAGGCCAAAAGCACTGACCTGTACATCGGCTATCCAACGCAAGTCATTGTATAGGCCACATACGCACTCATTACGACACTACGATTCTGAATGGAAGTCGAGTGCGGGGGCGCATCCCTCAAACGGGATTATTAACGCCAAAAACCTTATCCTCTAGACTTCATACTTGAACCGATCCTCGATATGCGAGACACTCTCTCAAGCGAAGATTCTGCAAGAGTTGAGTCGTCACTGCCTTGCTAGGCGTTGCAGAGGACGTGTCCAATTGAGAAAATTTGGATAAGCTAAAAGAAATCTGTCCAATGTTGAACCGTATTTCTGCTCTCTGGAATTAAAATTTATAACCGTGATATCATGAAGACAAAATGCTTCCGCAAATTCGCCATAACAACTCATTGGGCGTCGTGTGAAATCGTCGAAAGATTCAGAACTGTGTATCACATGTCTTCAAGAGGAAGCTGAACAACTTCGCAAACTACTCCAGCTCAGGCACGGTCATCAGCAGTGAGAATTTGTACGCATGTCGAAGTAGAGGAATTTTCGGAAGATACAGATTCATTTTGGATCATTATGAAATTTCGAGAAGGGGAATGTGAGGGTGGAGGTGGTGCAGTGATAAGGTGCGAGCTATCCTCTACACATGGTCCGCGGTTCGAATCCCTCAGCAACCATGCTTAAATTCTTCCGGTTAATGATAACGGGACACGTCTTCTGGGAGGACAAAAGTGCTGACTTCTAAATCGTGTAGCCATCGCAAATCCTTAGGCCACATATGCATTCTATACGCCAATGAGGTTTTGAATGAAAAAAGCAGAATAAATGGAATTCGAATATGAAGGCGCAACCCCAAAACGGGGTTGAATGGGAAATGTGAGCTGATTGAGCTTCTGAGTTGAAAATGAAGACACAAGAACTATGGCAGAATCATTTTTTTCTGTTAAACCTCATCCGCAACATGTGAAAGCGAGATGCGGCTCAATTCTAACCTTTCAGTGTAGGAATTTCCTCAACAACTTTCCCTATCCTTCTTGATATATTCAGCGACCAGGCAGAAATTTAATAACGATGGTAAAGCTTGGTCATCTCAGGTGAAATTCGATCTCATGTTCAGGACAACGTCCCGCTGCGTTTTCGCATCCGTTGCGCTACCTTTTCTTCGTTCCAAAAAGAATGGAACACTTCAAGTGGAAGAAATTAAGGACGAAATCTCGTTCTGTGGTGCTTTAAGGCTTGTCCAATCGCAAGGACATATCTTGTACAGAGAAACCACTTATGAAGGCAGAATCCGCTACAAAAACTCTATGCAATGAATTCAGACAATTTGTAAAGAGAACGGTAGCAACACATTTTATGTTCGTAACACTTAAAATTAGAGTACGTTCCCATGGTTGGAAAAATTTTGATTATTTCAGTTAAGAGACGAAACCCTCTCGTTCTCGACGTCTTTCAGCTGGTTGGCGGTAGAATTTTTTAGTGATTTGGTCTTAGTTTCAGGTGTCTCTAAACAAGGTTAAGGCAGATATGTGTCCTCCTGAAGCTTTTCCCTCAGCGACGCCTGGAAATTCACATATTGGGGAGATATATGAGGCATTTTTTCCATTGCAAAACATAGCAGATTACTTCGATCGGATCTCCAGTGAGATACGCGCGGTCTCCTTCGCCAACCCTACAGTTTCCTACACTACCGGAATGTGGTTGAAAGGACAGTTATCCGTGTCACTGAATGAATGAAGGTAGCGATCTTCGCAAATTTCTCAAAGACAAATGAAAGAGCTCCAGCTAGGGCTGCCTTGGGAATGCATAGATCCAACTTTTTGTCTGGAAGGTAGGTGTAATTACAGGGGCCCACTAGCAAACCAACCGGCGAGAAACGAATCCGAGAACTAGATGGGTGAAAAGAAGGGCTCCAGACAAAACTACCCTCAAGCGGATGAATTGCTTTTGCAATGGAGGGAAAGTCATCCACCTGTCAAACAAACTCGAGAAGCCTCGAAGTTTAGAGAAAATGATGTATAATAGATGTTTTTGACCCTATTGCCCTGACTTTGCCACATGGAACTCGGAGTCGGTAATTTCAACAGCTTCTAAAACGATGATGAAAGATTCACGACAACTTCCAGGGCCAATTGAAACCATTTTATGACAATATTCAGTTGGGTTTTCAGAGAGCAGTATCTTGTTGGCAAAACTGGTCATCCTATGACAGGCCAACTACCAGCAATACAATGTTGAACTCACTGTAAATGTTGGAAAAAGCAAAATCTCGTAGCCGTACTGAGCGAAAGCACCTCTTGTCATCAGGCGAAGTTTTCCTACTCAAAGCTTCTTCGTTTTTGGAAGCACAAATTTAAATTGCACACCCTTTCCATTTTTGTCAGCAGTACGTAGTTGGCTAATATGAATGCCGTTTTTTTAGATTTATTCTTGTTATAAAAAGATGAGCAAAGCAGATCAGTCCAAAATTTATGCTATATCCAAATGAAAGGCAACACCCCATCTATTGCATAAAAAATGGATGCTATCCCCAAAAATCCTTATCGGTGTAGACCGAAAAGCTGGACATTTAATCTTTCACATTGGTTACGTTCTGAATTTTTTTCCAGCTTAAGGATGCTACATTGGCTAAAAAAGTGGTGGTGGTAAGGCGCAAGTTCTGAGCTACAGCTCTCATGGGGCAGAGCTCCCCAGCTTCATCCCTCGACTCGCTGTTGTGCACTTTTGACGACATGAAGTCTTGCATTGCAAGGTAGGATTTTATATTGGCTGAATTAACCGCTTCATAGATACAGAACAACAACAGTCCGCTCTGACATATAGGGCTCCAGAAAAGGCACTTGGATGAGCGAAATAGCAACTATTTAGACTTCAATATCAATATAATCAGTGGTAAAGTAAGTACTAAATCTCTACAATAAAACTAATGATTTTAGCTTCAATGTAATCAGATTTCCTAACAGTGATACTAATATCCCCACCTCCAATGAAGCCTCTGTTATATTCAAAGAAACATTGAGAACATTGACAACACTTGTTCTAGGATTGAAAGGTTTAACATGAAGATAATGGAAATGATGGAAATCCTCTAGAGGAATGGATACAAAGAGGAATTTGGATCCTGAAAGACCTTTATGCTTTACCCATTGGGCAGCGCGCGATAACGCGTACATCACACGTCCATAGCTGATGAATCCTGATGCCAATGTGGAATTTCCTCAGCAGCTCTCTCACCCTACCTTCTCTCTTTTCTGAGGGTTGATTGCCCTGGGTTTTTCAGGATCCAAATGAAATCCATTCTGCTACAAAAAGAGGGGGTGGTATGATTTTCAGTCACTCATGTCGCAAAGTGATCCGCATTGGTTAAGAGAGTAATATAAGCAGCATCAGTAGACTACATATTTCATAACATGTTCCTCACTCATGCTAACATGCACCCACGTGACATTCCACTATCCTCATCGCGCCTACGTGACTTTTTGCAGACTAATACATAAACCGACTTATACATCCGTTCCTTCGTCACTACTGTATAAATTGCTTTTCGACAACGGAGAAGAGTATTTCGTGTGTGGGAAGGTTTATTGTCTCATATTATGCGGCTTAGGTATCATTAATAGATACGTATACATACAAATCAGCACTACAAAGTTGTGCGAACGTGATACAATAACTGTGCTACGTCTCATTTAATGACGGAACTGCATAGATATGATATATAGATCTTGTAGATTTCACTTTAAACAATGAATCTGAACATATGTGTACAAAAAGGACAACTCAATAGGATTTTACGTGAAAAACTTATGAAGTTGCGATGATATGGCAGTAGTTCTTTGTGGAGATCCAGTTCAAGGGTCGTAGTAAGGATATAGGCCTGAAATGGTTTGTGGGACCTCCATCTTCCCATTTGTGTTACCTGAGCATTGTCGAACCCCTGCTCTAATGCTGCGGAAGCTGCCCCTCCACTAATACTATGGGTAGTGTAATTCTTGTGCCCTATACCTGCAATAATAAACAATTATTGTAATCTTTGGAAATAGTAGACTGGGTTAGGGGCACGGTTGTTGACTTTGATGGAAAAAGATGGGTGCTGTTAAGGTTTGTCGCGTATGCCATTTGTTTTTGCATCGCTGTATGTTCCTCTGAGTCTCGTCTTATCTTGAACGAAACCGTGGCCTCCCTCCTTGCCTGGTCTGTCTTAGATTTCCGAAAAAACACCGAATATGTATTATTGCCCATGGAGAGATCAACTACTCCTAGGTTTCTAGCCTCGCTACGTTTAGGAAAACCCCTGAAGAGCAGTATAGCCAGGGCCACCGTAGAAAATGCTTTGGGATCTGAAGATAATGCACCTAAATGTACTAAAGTATTAAAATCCATCGTGCTGATTTTGGTCCGGTGGTGGACTGGTACCCTGCTCCTCACTGCACTTTTTAATGAAGACTTTTCTAATTCTTCATCCATATCTTTCTGTTTTCCCATGAAAAAACTTAAAGCTGCCGAGACATAGGTAAGGAGCCATGTTGTCCTTTTTCAATACAAAAGCCAAGTATAGGTTCCTCGCCTTCGGAATTGGTATGTCCTTGACTCGTTCCGCTCCCCACCATTGTACGAACTTCTTACAGTATTGCGAATACGCCTTGAACGTCGCATTAGATCGGCGACCATTGAACGAATATCTGATGGCATCTGCTCGGTGCGAAAGTTTGCACTGGATAGCAGTCTTACACAGTGTACCTGCTTCCTTCCAAAGTGGTCCTGAAAAAGATGTGGGTCGGGTGGGTGAGGTTCAACTCGTTGAGAGAATTAAAACCTGGACTGATGGTTCTCTCCCGAGGACATCTTTTATAGCGTTGCCCTTGTGACCTCGTAGTCATCGCCGGTTCCTGAGGACATGACGAAATATCGTAGTCCTCAGGAGATATTTTATCGAGGCAATATCTGCAATGACGAAATGCCTTCACCATGTCGAAAAGCAGCACATACAAACAGAGGGGGACGGTCAAGTCGTGCGTCCGAGGATGCGCGCGGCAATTTGCGCGGCGAAGTCCGTGGCAATTTGAACGGGTTTAGCACCTATCAAAGAGACCAAACTTGAAGTAGATTTATAGGATCGGCTGACCCTATTGAACTCAAGTTGCTCCAATAATAGTTGCTCCAGAGTCGTTCGAATCGCCGCGAATTTTGTCGCGCGCATTCTCGGTTCCGTCCGTATGTTCCATCCCCTCGGCCGTGCCAATGTACTCATAACCACAAACAGACAAGTTAGAACTTTATATATAGAAGATTATTAATAAATTTAGATGTATGATAGAAATGAATTTATTCCTTACAAATATTCTATTAAGGATAATCTCAATAATATTACCAGATTTGTTAAAGGCATCACTGAAATTTTCAGTAATAAATATTATCAATAGTATAGTTCTTCATTTACTTTTGTACATTGTTTGACTATTTTGAACAACGCATTTAATCCACTCCTTCGTCCACTAGATCCAAACCGCTATTGAGCCTCAGAGTAATATGAAAAAGGTGTTTCGTTTAGTGGAAAGGCGAAAAAAGCAATGTATTATTCAATTTTATTTAGCCGTCATTTTATTACGATTCTCTTACTGTTCAACAAGTTCCACTGGTTATAATTTGTTACACCTAAGAAATAAGTTTATTTGCACGATCTGCTGTGAATGTAGTTCACCGAAAAACGTCTAACCTACACTCATCACTCTGAAGTACACCAATCCCACATTTTTCCGCTATACACACAGCGTAACTTTCATCCCTTGGATGACTGGTCGTGGAGTCGACATCGGGGCATCGAGCGACAGCTTCGGCCGTTTTCACATCCTGTTATCAGAGAACTCTCTCACTCACTTTTTGTTGGACTGCTGCTTCGCTAGCATCACTCGAAGATGATGCGAAACCAATTTCCGCACCTATTGGATAACCAGGTTGCAATATTTTCCTATGGCTTTGTGGGAGCTCTCAACCTCTTTGCAAGTTTTCTGCTAGCTTGGTCCGATTCGATGGCATGATTCCTCCTTACTAACAACTTCAGATGGGAGCTAACGTTTTTCGCCCTTGAACCTCTTATCTCCGTCTCGAAAGCGCTTTAAACAAGTCTGACATTGCCTCAAGGATGACACGTTCCCGGTGAACCTTTCGCACACGGTTCGATCATATCGCTGTTTTCTTTTGTTTAATGTCGTAATACGTGCATACGAGCAGACGACGTTCCTTAAAAAGGATTTCTCCTGATAAGTATATAGAGAATATATATTTGCTGTGTGCGATAGAGGTTCAGTGGATGATATACAATATTATTTATGTAGTACAGCAATAAACAGAACAATACAGCGATCGGGATGAATATGTGCAGAACTGAATTGAAGAGGGAGACGAAAGATCTATCCACCCCTGGGTGATCTATTCATACCTCTTGGGCCAAAAAACAAAGTACAGAACATCTTTCCCGCCAGATCACCTATGGCTCGAGATCTATGATTTCGGTGATCGCGAAAGTCGCGATGTTCCTGAACAAACCTCTTTGAATGGAAAACGTCGTTTGACAACCTACTGCTTAGTGATAGCTGATATACTGTCGTATGGTAGAACACGTCTCTCAACAAGAAATTTTGCTGTTTTCAAGGACATTCGCTGAAATAAAAAATAACAGAATAAAGATAGCATTTCATATTGGCCGAACTATGACGGATATTCGTTCGATAACTGTTAGGATGATGGACAAGTCGTTTCAGCTTGTGGTACTAACGTTCAATTTATGGATCAGGGTATAGCAAATCAATAGCCAAAGGCATGATACGTCCTAGTTGTGTTGGCTTCGCACAAACTTGGGTAATTAAACGATAAGGGCAGAGGTGATGTGGTGGCAAGTGAGGCACTTCACACACACATGCTTACGATTCGAATCCCTGATCGATATCTGCCTAGGCCAACCAAGCCTTCCATCACTCTAAGGTCGGCTAATTGGTGCAAGACTCGTCTGGGAGGATAAAGCACTAAATTGCACATCGGCGCCACCGCAAGTCGTTGTATAGGCCACACATACGCATTCAATACGGCACTGCTATTGTGAATGGAAGTCGATTGCATGGGCGCATCCCTCAGACGGGATTAGTGGCACTAGATCTATCATGGCATAGCATTCGCTGATAGCCTGGTATAAAGCTGCCGCAGCAAAGTATCCAGAGCAGAGGTTGTCTTTAACTGCTTCTTGCCTGCTTCTTGACTGCAATTATGCTTGAGCAGGAGACGGCAGCCAATTCCCTAGCAGGCTAATTGATTTACCGCGCACGGTTCAGCTGCCGAAAATGCTGTAGCCGTTTCTTTTGGTGAGTTTGCTTTGTTTCCGCACTCTTTCCTTCGTGAATCGATGGTACTTACAAGGGTTCCATTCTATTTGAGGTTATGGCATCAGCCAATATTATGCCGTTGGAATGCCTTGAAGGTACAGTCCACATTAACTTTTAGGTAATTAGTGTAAGCAAAATAACAAAAATTACGGTATGGAGCACAGACGTTTTGATTGATAGGCGAATTTTAAGAAATACAAGGCTGCAAAAATGGATTAGAAAGGCGTTGTACGAGATTATGACAACAGAAAGGGCATGGAAGGGGTACCTGAACGAGGTCTCACTTGGTGCAACTGTGTAACCCTACTAATCTACTCCAGCTAAAATTTGGGTTCATATAATAGGCGCTCAGATCGTCAAAATCGCCATGAATTTCGCCGCGCAATTTGCCGCGCGCAGCTCGAATCGCACGACTGTACACACACCCATAACACAGACCTACAAACATTCAAGCACCTAGCGAACTAGCTAGCGAACTATGATGAATTGGTGAGATTTCTGGGAATTTATCGATTCTGCTTCAGCAGTGCACTTTTCGTTGGTGAAGGTTTGCATACATTGTGGGGAGGCAATTTGTCCAGCAGCTGGAGAAGGATGTCGGGGATCTTAATTTTTTTGCCCATAACCGAGCCCTCCTCCACTATCACTGTCATCGCAATTATAATATAAAAACAGTGCACAAGAAGAGCTGAGACCTGTTAAGCCGCTCCAAAACATGGAGGTTGCTTGTTTACTTATTCAACGGGTTTTTCGCTGGAAAATGAGATTGCAGGCGTAGGCTAGCCCATCATTACCCAAGAAAATGATTAAGAGTTTCCAAAAAACTCGCCAAGTGACGTTCTCATTAACATTTGACAGTTTTCAGAATAAATGGACCAATAATTTTGAGAAGTCTTTATATATTAGTCTTTTTATATATTATATTATTAGTCTTTTTGTGTCTCCCATATCCAACCCATCGACATCTCCGTCGTTCCCCATATCACATCCACTGCTATAGGAAATCCTTTTTTCCTTCAGTCGTCACGACCAGTCAAACTTTCTTTCCAATAGTGACTCGTTTAAACCTATGCATAGGTCTTTAGTTCGTTAGGCCATAAATGGCAGACAGATGTGGAACTGGGAAGAGACTGACCAGACTTGAACAGGTCATCGGGATAGCAAATCGATCAGATTTGGTCGGCTGCCACATCGGAGGATGAACATTTCGCTGATTTCTCAAGTGGTGTAACGCGAACCAAAAAATCACCACACCCAGCCGAGTTTCGTAAATTTTCCGAGTGTGCGGTTAGGTTTTGGTCCCACTGACGGGGACGTGAAAGATCGGTATGTGTCAGGGTTTGGCTAAGTTAGTTGGTTTACTAAGTTTGACCATTTAAATCCAGGTGTTGCTTTAAAATTCTGTTCACACCATTCTCATTCTTAGAACTTTGAGTGAAACTCGTTACCCTCACTTTGTGAGGGAGAGCTGGTGATAGCTCCCTACGCCCCCTACGCGCTAGTTGCGTCAAGGGCTTTGTTCGAGATTTCTTTCAGAAAACCTTGCAAGGACAGCTTTTCACTTTTTTCGTTGTGGGGAACAGGAAGAGAGAGAAGATTAACGACGTGATCCGTTCCTTAAGATTGCTTCCAGCAAGTTGGGGGAACACTGCAGATAACCATAATGTAGCCGCCAATCATGAAGGTCGGATCAGTTCATTCTTACCGAACGGACAGCTTACGATCAAATAAGTGCACTGCTGCTTTGCTCAGAATAAACGTCGAGCGATGTTAGATGCCAGTGTCGGTCTCCATCTCCACCTGTGGCATCCTTTGCCAGTTCAGAGGATTTGGTACAACGGTTTGGAGGAGATGGTGTAGTGGCAAGTAGTGCACTATCACACACGCATGGTAACAGCCTCACATCCCAGATCCTACGCCAGGCACCAGATCTTCCATCCCTTCGGGTTGATCAATTGGTACCGGACTCGTGTGGGGGATAAAAGCAGTTCTAATAAATCGGCTGGCCACCGCAAGTCATTGTGTGGGTCATTACGTACGCATTCAATGAGCCACTACGATTCTTAAAGGAGGTCGAATGCGGGGGCACATCCCATAGACGGGACTGATTACGCCCGAACACTTTGGCCTTTTAACCTTATTCTGTACGGAATACACAAAACCTTCAAAACCTTTTCAGTAAGAGGAACCATTTGTTCCATGCCAGGCTTGTAGGAAACGGCCAAGAATTCGCAGTGTCAGAGAAGACGGTGGCCAACTATTTCACAGCGCGACAACCTGTCGAGGGCCTTGATATCAAGCTTGGCCAGAAAAATGGGGACAGGATTATCGTAAGGCTGGTAGTTGGCAAGACATTCTGGTCGAGGTAATGGCGGATGCTGCATTAGCATAAAGATCGGAGTGTTTTTTGCTCTTTCTCCAGCCGAAAACTCAACAACTCTTACAAAATATTTAAAGAATACAAGAAAGGCCCTTCCGGTCGACCAGTTCATTTTGTATTCAAATTACATGCAAGTACATACATAGGTTCCTAAGCAAGCGTGGTTCATTTTCCTTCCACCTTGGTTCCTTGGTAAACTGCTTGGTAAGCTTCGTAGTAAAGGAAAGTGTGGGAAAAGTTGGCAAAGCTAGTTTTGCTCCCAAAGTTGTCATTTTTCAAATGCATTCTTGACGATTTAAGTGAATATATTGATTCCGTTCATTTTCCGACAAATTGCAAAGCAAATTGTTCTCTTTTTCTTGAAATTGTCAGAGTTACAGCTTCGGTCTCAATCAAAGAACAGTAAATCAAAAAACGGTAAGGATAAATTGAAATACTTGAAATTCGTAGGGTTATTTAGCACTGGAACATAGCGCAGGGGTCCTGATTTGCTTCCGGTCAAAGGATGGTATGGATACGCATCCAAAAAAATATGAGTGTTTGCTTTGAATCCGTTCAAAAGGGTGCATGGGAAATGGGTGTCATTATCGAAAGGGTTGGGAGTCGAGGCCCATTTCGCACTCAAAGGTCCATGGGATTTTAAGCGGAAGCCACCTTTCAGCGAACTTGATGGACAGTCAATCGGGTTTTTTGCACCCTCGTTGAATGGGTTTCACTTTCAACCTTAAACTCAGCATTACATCTCCACTCTTCAGTGTAAGCGTCACTGAAATGGCAAACTTTCGAGTATTGACGAATTGTAAATCCAACCAAAGCGGTTTCTCGCTGCAGATCAGGGCTCGAATACCACTCATCTTAACTTTTCCTTCATATAGATTTGTCTGCAAATAATTTGATCACTTATCTTATGGTTAGCAGAAACCGAATCCGCAGTTTGAACAAGGCGACCCAAAGATCCCCATAAATCGGACTGGATATGATCATTTTTTTTTCAAGTCCACTTCTCAATCGTCAACAACGGATGCGATCCGTTTCTTGAACGTGCCTCTCCATTACAGTATGCATTCTCAAACTAATTAAAAAACCGAATTATAGCTTTATTTTGATGAGGTCGTATTTGTGAGAACAATGAATACAGAAATACAGGTGAACACTCCTGCCAAATTAATATCCAGGAGCAGTTCTTGGAGGAGGACAGTGATCGCAACCACCGCCGGCTCCCGTTTCTCCGAGAGGACCTTGTTCTCCTGGAGCTCCTGGGTTTCCTGGTGCTCCATCCCGTCCTGGATCTCCGGGCGGTCCCTGAGGTCCATCCTGTCCGGGTTGACCAGGCGCACCAGGCTGCCCATCAGGCCCAGGAGGTCCGGGAGGTCCTGGAGGTCCAGCTGGTCCATCTGGTACTGCAACCTCTTCAACGATTCCAGGTGCTCCTTGCTCACCAGGTTGACCTGGTTCTCCATCAGCACCAGGAGGTCCCTGTGGCCCAGGAGGTCCAGGCTGTCCTGGTTGACCATCGGGTCCGGGTTGTCCATCAGCACCTGGATTTCCTGGAGGTCCTTTGGGTCCTGGATTTCCTGGTGGTCCAGGTGGACCAGCTGGACAATCGAAGCAGAAGTCATCAGCCGTAGGGACTGCATCGGGTTCGGCGTCAGCACCGGGCTCTCCATTTGCTCCTGGTTGGCCATCCTTTCCATCTGGACCGTCAAGACCTGGTGGACCAGGAGGTCCAGCAAGTCCTGATTTACAGCTGCAGCAAGTAGAGGCTTGCTGAACAGTGTCAGCTTGAACTCCAGCATCAGTGGGACCTTTGTACTCGCTAGGAGCCTCGTATCCGGCTTGACGCTTCACGATCCCTCCTCGAACTCCCTTGATCCTTTGCATGCGCTCGTATTGATCGAAAAGTCCATTTGTTCGGTGTTTACAGAATTCGACTTCAGTCTGGAGGGATGACTGGACATGCTGCATGTAGTTGTACAGGGAAGGAATAGCAACGATAGCAGTAAGAGTTGCGACGGTACTGAAAGCGGAAACATAAGTTGAAGAGTAACAAAGCGAAAAATTCAAAGAATAAACATTGTAACGAAGTTGCTTGGTAAGAGTACATGGGTACCTGATACAGATGCCGAAAAAGGCTATGCGTCGGAGGCTTTCCGCCTCGAGCCATAGCTTCTTGTCGTCGCCGCTATCGGAGGGATACATACCGATAGCATCAAAATGCCCCTAGCAGCTTTTATAGCGATCCGCGGTCCCGCCTCTCCCATCGGTTTACCGGTCCGCGTGCGGGTTTCTAGGGACTTATTACCTAACCGCCTAATCTCATTCGAAAGTACATAGAGGGACTCACAGATAACAGTCCCTTACAACATGGCCACACTCCGATTTGCATACTATGACCGCCGCCAAGCCACTGGCTATTCTGGCTAATCAGTCGACAACTCGGGCGTCGGCAAAACTCAAATCGTGATAAGTTCTCGCGATAGCGAATGACTATTGCTTGTACTAGGTAACATCTGGAAATGTTAACATTGACACTGTGGTGCGCGATTTGTTTTTTTTTAACCTTGGGGATATGCGCTCCACAAATCAAACCCTCATCATCGCGTGCTCGTAAACGGCTAGACACACTTGTCTAATAGGCCGATTTGTCCGGTCTTAGAATCGTATCGCCACAGGATGTAGCAAATGAAGCTCAGATGACGGCTTCGGGTTGTGATACGAAGAAGAAGAAATCTTATCCTGCTTCGTAAAGACTGCTAATCTATTGGAAGACACATATAGAGCCCGTTTGGCATACATGAATCCATATGGAATGATTTGCGCTCCTTCCATTCTACACACTTCCATTAGTTGATTTTTCTTAGGAACTTTGACGACGTTGAACGACAACTCAAAATACTCACAACAGGCACTTTACTTAAATGCTTGTACTCTCACGAATTGGTCAGATAATCGTTGTTATGGAAAGAAAGGCTAGTCGGCCAGCGAGAAACCGCTCGAATTTCCCGTCACTACAAGATTCATATACCCGAGCAGACTTATTAGCTCTGCCCTGAGGGAATTCCAAGGTGTTGTGTTGTAGTGATATAACTAAGTAGGTTGATGTTGAGGGATTTGTACTGGTTATCTATCCAGTACAAATCTCTTAACATTCGTCTAGATGAGATTGGCGCATGTGCCCTTTAGTCAGCACCAAAAGGGATACCTCAATGATCCTTCCGATACCAAAGTCGTGTGACGACTAAAAGAGGACACTTCCGAGGATGAGAATGCAGTTTTTTTTCCGTGCCCAAGCGGCCTCGTCATGTCTATCGGAGGCACCAGTCTAGATTACGATTGGATGCTGTTGGACAGGACAATCAGCTAGTACCATCGGCCTGTCGTGGGTTTTTTCGTTGTCGTACGACGGCGACGACACTACTTTGAAACGGCGACTCGTTCAAAGTAGCCCTGAATGCGTAGTTAAAACTGAGTGTTCGACGGCACTTGGAGTAGTTTACCTAAGAAATCAGCTTAGGCAATCTCACGAACCGATTTCAGTTCCATCACCGTCGGTCGCTCAAATCAAGCATATCGATCTACACTTGTGTTTACATAAGATCCATGTTTGGGAAAGTTGTCACGCAAAACTTGCGTGTACTGAAAGTATTCTGAGTAATTGCCCTTGTGCTATGATAGGGTGCGAAAAACTCCATAGAACCGCTGGGAACTGAGTGTGTAGTTCCCTGTATCGATTCTCCGATCAGATATCTAGTACGGTTGACGCTGGTCGGCAACGGGGCATAGTTCCGCGAACCTATGAAAATTCAAGTTCCATCAGCTTATAGCTAAGCCGTAGCATTAGTGAATTCAAGTATACCTGTTCGCTGACCCCGTACGACCATCATCATCATCACTAATCGAGAACGTCAACCGGAACGGTCAAGTTGGCGGGCGGTCTGACGGCGGTCCCTGCGAATACACAGTGCCGGTAGCCTCTTTTTTTGGAAAGACCCCATTTTCCGTCGTTTTTGTGACGATGCGAGCGACTGAAGGATGAAAGATCTGGTCGGCGCAAAGTGAAGAGGTCAAACAGCATTTGAGTTGAGGATCTTATACAGTCAATCAATATGTTTTGGGGTATCAATCTTTGTTCTTCTAATGTAAAGCCAGCCAATTTCTCGCAGAAGCTGGTTGCTGGACGAGCGCTAGCTGTCATTCAGCTTGGAATAGCATTCAATGCACTTTGCTAAGCTGATTATGGGGATTTTCTGTCGTGTTGATTCTTTTTCGCGTCAAAGACAAATTTTGAATGGGCGAAGTGAAAGTGACAAGGTCGTCTGATAGGCGGCTGCCGAAACAGGACGGCTGCGACAACATTTCTTGAGAACGCCAGACTTTAAAATAAGGCTAAACAATGGACTGTCGCGTAATATCGGAGCGACAATCTATGCTCGATAATAGCCAAAACATGAGAACGGGTGCAGGGACACAACTAATGGGGCTCCAAGGCTGGATCTTTCTGCAGACGGACTGTTTTGCTCGAAGTAATCAAAAACGCCGAATGATGGTTCTGGGAAAATAGGATGTCAGACCGATGAGGAACGAGTTTCTTGAAAACCAAATTCTGACCGGGTTATGATGTGCCAGTAAGTCCTTTTGTTTTTTATGAAGACCACAGTGAAAAGCCCTTGTTCCTAAATGAGCTCATATGCAGATTGAGCTTGTTATATTGGTTACTTCAGTGAGAGTGTACATAATGCAGGTCCCCAGATTTTCTCACCTCCGAAAGATGACCTTCTTTCATTCGGGTCTTATGTAAAACCCCGAGGGCCTTCACTGTAATAGACAGTGGAGGGTAACCTGAGAGCAGCTAGTAGCACGCATTCACAATAGTCATTACTAAGAACACTCGTTTGGGTGGTGAGGATCGATTTGAAGGGCTTATTTTGACAGTTAGATGAGGTGAGAGCTGCCGTTTTTAGTAAGCAATGTAATTCACACCGGGCCAGAAAATTGGCGAAGGGCTGTTGATGACTAATCCCTCCACTCCAGTGGACTTCAACTAGAAAGAGGAAAAAGAAATAATCGGACATCGGCCTACAGAACAATATCGGGCAGTTCTGACGCCGATTTGAGGATTCTAGAAGATAAAAGTCGGGATGAGTTGCTATTTTTGGTTAGTGCTGCTACTTAAAGATAATTCGAATAATACTGTCTGTCTTTGAGCGTCGTTGTTTTTTTTATTATCGGAGCTTCTATCAAACCGTGGCCCTTCGGGCTCCCAGTTTCAGAGGAACAGCTCGTTTTCTTACAGTTCACATACGTATATTTTCTTTGCAGAATGGCACATTGCACTCATCTTTGTTTCAGCTTTTTTTCAGAAGTTTCATCTTTTGACAACAACTCATCCAGAGTTCAATACAAAACATGCAAACATTCGAACACTAGCATAGCACCTGAGCAGCTGGTAAAATTGGGGGCAATGGCATGCTGTTGTGCAGGCCAATGATCCATACTTGGAAGACTTATGTCGGCTTCCAGAGAATTCCGAGCCCCTTTGTATGAAGCGAAAGACGAAGTCGTGGCTTACTGGGAACAAGCAAATTAACGCCAGGTATTCTTCAATTATGGACCAGTTGTTCCTCATCATTATACTGTTCACCGAGCTATTGAGAGATGAAATTCGTGAGCTACGCCAAGAAATCGAAGATCAGGTGGGCCGGACACGTAATGCGATATGGTGATGATCGTTGGACCAGGGCGGTTACCGACTGGATCCCTCGGGACATCAAACGAACTCCAGGAAGGCCGCCAACGAGATGGTCAGACTTCTTCACCAAAGCTCTGAGCGAAAGGAATGTTGTCGATGATCAGCGGGACAGATGATACAGGTGCTTGAAAGGTCTCTCTACAAGAAACCCAGGTTGATCACGATTTGTCACCATCCAGATCTTTTTTGAATTATCCCCCTAGCACACAATGATCAAAGCAAAGTCCTCAGAAGGATTTCTTCTACCACACCGTTCTGCTTTTACCTGATTCATGATCCCTTTCCGTTCCGCTTTAACTTGATTCATGAGGCAGGTCTTAAGCACACTTATTGCTTTACAGGGTCACCCTCGAATGACTGACTATGTCTTTTTAGCACGAGCTTTAGATTAGATTTATAGATTCAGCTTTTGCCTTGGCTATCAGCCGCGATACTTCATGATAGTTCAGTAGACAAAAACCTTAAGCTCTACGCACAGTAGTCAGCAAAGCAGATATTGTTAAGTATCGTATGTAAGTATGAAAGCCTTTGTTGTCCTCAGATCTCATCAACGGCTGTTCAGAAGGCCGATAATTGATAATCGCATCACTGCTTTTTGTTGCTACTCGAACGTTGTCACGTAGGGAATTCCTAGGGACTCCTACGATCGACGATCGCTTAGTGCGCACATTTAGGTCATTTTAGCTCAGCTCGCTTAAGTTAAGAAATGTGGCTCATACTTGTTCAGTTATTATAACGTTTCGCCAGAATCTATTGGAATGAATGAAGACCCCCCTACCCCCTTCTCGCGAAAGAGTCACAGCGTATTCAATGGTATATCATGTGACTATTAAAAAACGACAGCACTCAAGACTCCCGATTAAGAACCAAAAGATCGTAGAACACTTCTAGCTAGATGGTCTACAGGGCGTCGCTTTTTCCTCAGCATGATACCATACAATATCAGCATAATACGTTCACCAACATCAAATCGAGGATTTTGGCTCTGAAGTTTGTGGTATAGCCCACGTTCGAATACCACTTATCACGTCCGGCGCAGCTGGGAACATATTCAAGAGCCCCGACGACGTTAGGATTCGGGAGTCCAACTTTTTCGATTCCCAACCAAATGAGTTTTTCAATGGGCACCCATTTTTTGCCAAGTAGTTGAAGATATAGTAGCAATGAAGATAGAGAATTCATTTCGGATGAATGGGCTCTACTTATCTTTTTATGATACGAATAGATCTCGGCCAAAAACGACGTGTCATAGTGTTTAACCTATCAAGAAACATCTTAGCTACTGAAGTTATTAAGAAGCGCTTTGCATTTGGAAATATTACCCTTTAACTGAAATATTACTCGATTTTTTGTATGTTCGTGTCTTTGTATTGGGTTTACGAAACAATTTCAGTATCCAACTCCCCAATTTTGCTTTCGAGTACACAAACGCCGGTTTTGGGATGACGATCTTATTATAATCACTCACCCTACTGGCAGAGATCAATTTAAAAAACATGGAAAGTTGCTTTTTCGAACACCATAAGGTCGTACATGAGCAATGCAAATGGTTCTACCGTCCGGATGGACGGGAAAGGTGCAAATAAAGAAATCATGAACGAAACTATCGAGCAGATCACTTTTGTATGATTTCGCAACTAGAACCGCATCGATTTTGCGAAAAATAAGGCTTCTCAAAAGTTGTGAAAACAGAGCTTGTACGAGATGGCCATGACGGAAATGCTATGGAATGGGTATTTGGACGAGAATTCATTTGTTGCAATTGCGCAAGGAGCTGATAACATTAAATCGAAAAAGCTTAAAATTGCCTTCCAAGATCACCGTGGGCCACTACTAGTTGTTTGAATCAGCTTCATGGGTTATCCTTGTGAATGACGCTGCATCCACAACTTAGTTGTGACTCGTCCGATCATCTTAGGGTTATATTTCAGAACCTACATATTTCATCGTGAACTGTGCCTTAAGGAGTCCGAGAAAATAGGTTTTAAAGGCTTTCCGATGACATTTGACAACGTTTTTTGCAATGACTTCCACTAGCAGGTTTCACAAACATTGCAGGACTAATCTGGTTGGTTGGAAACTGCCCAGGAAAGCTGGAGTTTCCAAGGGAAGCTGAAAACTAGTTTTCGAAATTGATTACCATTTGCATCAAGTTATAATCGGATATGATGTGTTAGTTGGAGGGAATAAAAACCATGCAACTTTGCGTTTCTCCATAAGAAATGGCAGGCGATCAGCCCAAGGTGTAAAAAAGGCATCTTTTGAAGCGCATGGACAAAAATTCGGTGATTCTTTGAAGCATGGACCTGTTTCGTTCCATATTTGTTTGTAATCTTTTAACAAGCTACTTCGAGGACTTTTATAAGCGGGTAAATTTTTTAAGGTTGTCAATTTCTACAAATTCTACGAGAGATAGCCCTCGCTTCAATTGTACTGCGAGAGACTACACGTCGACGAGTTACCATCGTGAAGTTGTTTTTTTAACGGGTGAAGCCACTTTCCACTACCTTACGCTTGATCATTTAAAAATAATGGATCACTAGGAGCCATGAAGTGCGATGATCAGCGATGATCCGCCTACAGTCTCCTCCTAGGCCACCTACTTTCGCAACTTTTTGTGAGTTTTCTGAAATCCGTGATCTCACCCGTGTCCAGTAGAGCGGAATTTCTTTTTTTATGAAAACGGATAGAACTGTGCGTTCATTGGATGTAACGCAGCAACATTCCGTTTTTTTTTTCGAGAAACTGTGCGTCCGTTATCAAATGTTGCTGTAAGCTAATGATAAATACGTCTCATTTCATAATTAGGTCCGGCCAAAGCTGTCTGCTGTAGATAAGTTCTGTTTACGAGAGTTCAGCTCACTCAAAAGGCGAATCCTCTGATTGAATCAGTATTATTACTCATTTTCACAGGATTTTTGACGGATTGTTGGAAACTTTCGAAATCTTGACTGGTCCGGTTGTTGATTTATGGGCCATGAAGGCGGAAAAAACCTCGCTATTCACCGTTTTCGATCGGGTGTTTTATGATTCTCGAATGTGTAACAATGCGGATTCGTCGGTGTAAGATCATCAGTTATGCAATGTTTAACACTTTGTTCACTGCAAAAAAACCTGATATGCTTTTCAACTCAAGCTAGTTTGGGTGATAGTTTCGAATCAAGCGGGATCTAGAAAAAAGATGTCACGATCATTTGCGACCCGTAAATCTCAAAAAATCAAAAGTGTGGCAGAACAATTACACTATATGTGATTCTTTCTATTTTTTTTATAAGGCTGTAATTCCTTTCCAGGTGAAAGTCACAATTCCTTGGCAACGCTTTTGAACCGCTCAAATGGCTCATGTCACGATAAAAATGTCTCAGGAGGTATCCCCCTTGGATAAATTTGTAGCGTCCTCGTATAGAATATGTGGCGCTGTCAGGTCGGTAAACGCGCTAGACAGGGCGTTATAAAGTCTCAAACACTGTGTCGTGTGTATCCTCGGACGAGTTACATCGACCCGTAGAGGCTGCACCAATCACATGGGAACCTCTTTAGGATGTTCAAACGACTTGTCATGCATGACCCATAGCGACTGTGGAAGGTAGGTCTGGCTTGATGTAGTCAGCTTTGCGCAATTGGAACAATTGAAAGGTTGTCGAAGTACTCCTTCCAATTTATCTCTGTCATGGTAACCTTGTCCAAGCTCTATTTTTACTTTTTTAGGGGCCTTATTTTTCTCAAAATAGGGAATTTACTTGCTTTTTTCGCTTTCGCTATCCCCAACCTATACTTCCGCTTTTCCACGCAGAAGGGGGACATCAGAATTATCGTGAACTGTTCCTTTAAGTTCGTATAGGAAAGGAGCAGATGTTGCTAGTCCTAGCTGTGTATGATGACCGATATTAGCTTACCATTACAGGCTAGAACCCTCTGACCTCATAGCGCCTGCCGTTTTTTAAATTATGCGTGAATTGAAGGGATCTTAGATGGACGACAAGAGAAAATCATACGAATTGTCAAGCACGACTAAATAGGGTAATCCAAGAACGCTGAAGCTGAAGCACTCGAAAGAAAGTTCATTTGGTGTTTTGGTTCCACTGTGTTGACGGGCAGCTGGATCGGTAAGGGTCAGAGACTGCCGTGCGGTTCTCTTCGCTGGCTGACTATAGCTATTTTTTGCAAAGTAGGGAAAATGTTCCTGGTTAGCTGTCGATCGATGTGTGGTTTATTTCTTATCACTCACAATAATGCGAGGGAACGGAGGACTTTTTCAAAGTGTACTTTGAGTTAATAATTTCACCATGAGAAAAATTCAGGGCGGATTCGGTTAGAGGGAACAATTTCGATTGGAGGACTCAGGATAGATCCATTGACCACTTCTAAGAAATGACATTGGAAAGAGTTTTTCTCACGTTTGTTATAAGGAGACTTCTGGCCAAAATTTCATATTACATGCATGGTAAAACCTGCCATGCATTGTTCAGGCCAAAGCTTCGATTTAATGTGGAATACGGACAGACTGAACTGTTCCCACTTGCAAATCCAGTGACTTTTATGTTTCAGCATAACGCGCAGCACAGCTGTTCTCAGCAGCCCACACATCTTGCACCAAACCGGCTTTTCTAAAGCTTTTTTATCATGACTGAACGAATTAGATGTACTCTCATTTGCTCTCTATCGCATCAGCACTAGTTTATTTATGAATAAATTTTTCTCAAAACTATTTTCACGGCTCTCACTTGATTTTAAAGGCACAGATCACGGTAAAAATCATTTATGTGATGGGTTCGAGGAAGCCTCGTATACCAAATTTGGCACTCTCAGTTCGCGTAACCGCCAGGATAGAGCGTTATAAAGGCTCAAAGATCGGCGTGAAAATAGTTTTGAAAAAATGTATTCATAAATAAGGCAGTGTTGAAGCGATAGAGAGCAAATGTGAGTCTATCTAATTGTGAGTGATCCTTGAACGAGCTTTACCGGTATTGTAGAGGCTGTACCTCATAAGGGAATACATATAGGAAGTTCAAACAGCTTGTCATGATTCACTGCGATAGGAAAAGGCAATATGGATAATTTTGGCCGGATGTAGTCAGCTCTTTGCGCAATTGCAACAGCTGAAATTTTGTCCAAGTACTTCTCATATGCCATTTCTCTCTACAACCTCTAACTTTATTACTTTTAAGGAGCCTTATTTTACCCAAAATCGGCGAGTTTTCTCGCTTTTTCATCCCTATGCACTATTCCCAAACAGCACTTCCGCTTTTCGTCTTAATAAAGGTACCTCAGAATTATCATGAACTGTGCCTTCGAAGAAAACATTTCTAATCTCACGAAAAATGATAATGTTGTACATATTTAGGTTGCAACAGCTGTTCAAGATACGATGTATACCACACGGTAGGTGTTTTGGACGCTGATCTCAAGACCGTCCTCCTTCCAAATTTGCGAACTCTGGGATTCTGGGAACAAATCTTCTCCTGTGTTGTACCATACACAACACACCCACACACATACTTACACACAGCAACCAATTATATTAGCAAAAAAGAGCAACGTTCAAAAGGCCACTTAGCTGGAAAAATTCAATGAGTTTTGATAAAGTATGAGTGCGATCGATCACATAATAAGGCGGATTACATTTGGGATAACACTATTCTGAGACTAATACGCATTATAGATGGAATCGAGATAGAACTCCTGGATATTAGGCATTTCCTATGCCTAGTAAGTAATATTCGACCGCCTTAGAACACTCGAGGCAATTTTTGAGACAGGCTTTTCCGGGCAGCTCAGCGGTCGAATGACTACAGTTATTGCGATTTGAGGCTACATAGCCACTGTCAAAAATCAGCCGTGGGCATTTTCGCACCCACCGGGATACTGCCACAAATTACTTTATTAGAAAACGACGAACAATGTAATTTGTTTAAATTTTGACGTACAAATTCTGGATTGTTTCGATGCCCTTTCCCTCTATATGAGTTTAATTTTAGTCGAGCTCGAGATCAATAATGATAGGTAGTACATGTGATCTAAACATGTTGGAGGGTTATATTAATAAGGCGTAATATTTGCTTGAGTAGTTCTGTTTTGCAAGAAGACATGATGACAAATCAAGCTTCGAATTAACCGGTAATTGTAGAATTAATAAAATGTGGTAGATACATCGCATATAGTACTTTCATCAAGATAGGAAATATTACCGTGCCGACTAGCTAGGAACACCCTTGCAATACAAGAAGTTTAGCTCACTGTAAGGGCGCAGAGGTGATTCACTTCAGAGCCACAGAGGGAATGAACAGTTCGATATAAACACTAGTAGAGCTTGAAAAAGAAACGGAAGAGAGGGTTGCGAAATTCTTACATACAGTAGCGCTCAAAAGTCTTCGGTGAAATGCTTTGACACTTTTTCGTTCATAACTTTTTTCTTAGTGGACCAAATCGCGCGAAATTTGGATATGTTTA